>ML818988.1:64494-76753 GCA_009831015.1 Picea engelmannii | reverse complement strand
CCAACTCTCCAAAACGTTTCCCAATACCAAAAGTGACACTTATCGTAGCATTCCATAAGAAACTCATGAACCACACTAAATTATTTTTAGAAAAAATGACAAAAGGGTTCGAAAAAATGACAAAAAGGGCCAAAAAAATCTATAAATAGAAGCTTGGAAGCTCATTATCACTATTACAAATTGAGAATTGACCAAATGTCAAAAAACACCCCTTTTCCCAAAGAGTTGATTCTGGGAGCTTCAGTGGGCGAAACAAACTTCTGCTTGGACCAAGTAAGTACAAATTAGCCCCTCCTGCATTTCCATTCTTCCTTTTTGTATTTATTTTTGTTTTTTGGGGGGGCGTTGACCTTTAAAAGGGTCGGCCCTATGTGTATGCGGGTTTTCCTAGGACATCACATGTATTCCTACATGAAAATGAAAGGTTGCACATGGGCATATGCAACTGTACCCACTACAACCCGCGTATACCCTCCAATATGTGAAAAATTTAAGAATGCAAGATCTAAACTTTCCATGAATTGGTCATTTGCAGGATGTATGTTCATTGGAGAGAGAGGGAGCATGAGGAATTTTATTTTATGGTCTTACAAGACCCCACTACTGTCATTTTCTTAGCACAATGTGGGTTGTTAAAATCCTTCCAGCATCCATTTATGAGGGCACAACCCAGGCTGCTAAATGCCTTGGTAGATTATTGGCACCCGGATGTGGAGGCAATCATGCTTAAGGGATAGTCATTGACTCTGACAACTGAGGACATCTATTTTCTGACTGGCCTCTAAAGGAGAGGGGAACCAGTCAACCTTCGTACTATTCCCTCGAGGCCTCATAACTTAGCCGAGTTGATTGGGCTACACTACGAGGCAGGCACAGACAAAGTGGGTTCTCAGGTGTCGATCCACAAGATTTCTAACCTACCACTGAAAGTGATAGTTCTTCTCATTGGGAGGATCACTGGATCCATAGCTTTACATCAAGCTTCCCGAGCGCACATGCATTGTTTGGTTCAGTGCTTAAATGAAAAAAAAATTTACTGGAGCACAACCATGCTGACATGCATGAAGAGACAGCTGACATAGTGTTGAGTGCGGGAACATAGAAACTTTAGGATTGGGACCGTTTTGTGCTCTTTATTATTTAATAGGGTACCCAGTCTCAGTCCTTGGGAGACGGTACGAGGGCACATGTCCTCTCTCCCAATATTATGCATATGGGCGACATTGTTCCTGCAACAAGGGGGAGGGAGGACCATTGAGACCTTCGATGACAAGTTTTTCAATTGGTGGTCTCGGCAGATTCCGACGATAGAGGACTACCCCTATGCTAGGATCGACTTCTCCAGGGACCCTGACATGGCCTTACCTCCTAGAGTAGAGAGAGGAGAGTTAGGTATGGTTTTTTTTCAAAGTTATTTAATTTTTATTTCTTTTTATATATATCATTATTTTTTGTGTATCGGAGTATCTAAAAACTATGTATCTGTTATGTGGAGATGTGGGACCAGTGCTTCCAACAGACTTTGTGAGATCTAGGTGACGTCCTCGACCAGAGGCAGGACCATTTGGAGTCGTCAGACTAGCAGCAGCAGGAGGGGGGCCTCCAGCCGGAGAGGCTGAGAGAGTATTGAGACAGGTAGAGCAGAACCTTACCGCACTCACTCGTACAGTCCCTATGGCGAAGATCGAGGATCTCCCACTGTCGATGCAACCTCATGTAGTTGGGGTGCCACAGACCTGGGTCTAGCTCTTCTGGCATTTGGTGAATGTTGTTGTTCACTATGGCAGGGCCAATAGGCCCCGCCCTTAGCTAGGCTAAACTACTTACGTGTTGAGAGCACCTTTTGTATATTTTTGAGGGTATAAGCCCCATGACTCTGACTAGACATATTTTCGAGGTGCTTGCGCCCACCCATGTACTATGATATTTTTTGATATATATATATGTGTTTTTACCTCTTTTTCTGTCTTATGGATTACATCTATTTTACAAATGTATTTACATGTGCGTGTCTTTGCTTTTTCTTACATGTGTGCAATATGCCAATCTAATACATGATTAGCTAGAGTATCTATGATTTGATTCAATCTCCTAGGAACATGGATATACGTAATGTAATCAAAGCTTCATTCTAAGAGACATACCCTAAGGAACCGTTGGTGTAGAGTAGGATCATAAATGCGGTAAACCCCATTTAACTAGGACACAACCACTTGAGAATCTAAGTAGACCCGGAGGTGAGAGATACCATGTGACAAAGCATCACGAAGAAACTCTATGACTGCATTGTATTCAGTGACATTGTTTGTGGTGTCACCTAAACAAATACCTCCTGAATATAGAAATTGGCCTTGAGGTGTGAAAATCACCCAAGTTGCGGAAGCAAGCCTTCGAGTGTGTCAACTAGCATCATCCACAAACCCAACGAACAACTTTGATTCACTTGACATCTGCCATGGTGAAAAAGATGACATAAAAAATGACATGTCCATAAAACCAAAAGACAAAAAATAAAAAAAACAATGTACAAGAAAAGACAAAAACTAAAAAAAACAATGTACAAGGTGACCCACCTATGAGTAATACTTCTTGAGGTAGAACCCATTTCTAGGCTCCACCAAAGCATTTCCCTCAAAATATACCAGAGATAAATATCCTTCTTTAGAACTTCCTTCACGATGAAAGGTATGAACCACATGGGTTTGAACTTGCCTACCCCTAGGGGATCCTTATCTTGGTCATAGACTAGGACAAGGTCACCTTCAAAGAAAATCCAAGGATGTGCAGACCGATCATAGTGACACTTGAATTTTTGTTTAAGATCCTTGTTAGCCAAGGCTACATCCTGACACTACTCATCGAGCTGCTCAAGATATAATAAATGCTCTTCAAGTGGTGAAGTGTTTGGCAGTAACTGTACTGCCAAATTTAGAGACAGTATCTGGCACTCTATTGGCAAAACTGCTTCCAACCCATAAATGAGTTGAAAAGGTGAGAAACCAGTTGTAGTTTTAACAGATGTTCGGTAGGCCCATAATGTCGAGTACATCATCAAATTCCAATTTGACTTGGTCGAATTGATCGTTCGTTGGAGAATAGTCTTAAGAGATTTATTCGCAGCTTCCACCTGACCATTCTCTTATGGGTAGTAGGGTGACAAATGTTCCTACCTAAACCCAAGATTTGACGTTAACTCAGACATCATTTTGTTCTATAAGTGACTGCCATGGTTAGTGAAAATCTCTCTAGGGATGTCGAACCTTGTTATTATCTGGTTAAACAAAAAGAGAGTTGTGGTATCGCCATCATCTTTAAACATTGGCATAGCCTCAACCCACTTCATAAAGTAGTCTACTGCTACGATGATATAACGGTGCCCCCTTGCTGAAGGGGGATTGCATGTAGTGTAATCAATCCCTCACTTTGTGAAGGGACCAATTGTGATGACAGGAAACATGGGAGCGGGGTGTGTCCTCATCTTCTGATAGAAGATCTGATATGGGTGGAACTTCTTGACCGATTCAACACAATCTTTGATTAATGTCAGCCAAAATTAACCAGCTCGTAGAATCATTTGGGTTGTTGCCAACCCAGACAGATGACCGCCACATGCTCCAGTGTGGCAATCGTTAAGAACAATTTATTCTTCTTCATAGTGAGGCACCAACGAAGGATGAAATCTACATGTCGACAATATAGAGTGTCCTTGAGTATGAGATAGTTCTTGGCCTGATGGTGTATACGGCGATGCTCATCACGACAAGCAGATGTGGGGCACTTCAAAGTCTGGAGATAGACTAGTATATCTCCATACCATGGGTCCGAAGTCACAATAAAAAACATGTCTCCTTTAATAGGTGACTCCTCGGGTATAACATCACTTGACTTGACCAGAAATTATGAGATGAGTTCCGCAAATACCAGCGACTTTTTTGATTTTTCCGAAATAAAATGTAAGTCAAATTCTTGAAGGATAAATATCCATCTACTGATCTTTCTGTCGATTACCCATCATGTCAACACATATTGAAATAGATTAACAATGGAAATGATGGTGGTCTTGCGAAACAAGATGTAATGACATAATCGTTGGACAGCATGGACTGCTGCCAATGCAAGTTTTTCAATGTGGGAATAATTGAGTTCCGGTCCAACCAGGCTTTGGCTCAGGTAATAAATCATGTATTCTTAGAGCAATTCATCCTCCTGAACCAATACCATACTGATGGTCGACTCCGCAGTGGCCAAGTACAATAAGAAATATTCATTATAATTGGGTGGTCGAAGCAGAGGGGTTGATGTGAGGGCACATTTCAATGCGTCGAAAGATAATTTAGAGGCTTCGTCCCAATCAAAAGAGACGTCCTTCTTTAGTAAATGCATAAAACCCTTTGTGATCTCGGCATAGTTTGCAATAAAACACCGTAAAAAGTTCATTTTTCCCTGTAAACTCTGAAGCTGATGGATTGTGCACGGGGGAGGCAACTGAACTATCACCTCTAACTTTAGAGGATCAACCATGATCCCTATTTTCGAAACTATGAAACCTAACAGATGACCCGATGTGATGCAAAAACTGCATTTGTTTGGATTCAAGCGGATCCGGTAGTAGAGACATCACTCAAAGATAAGTCATAGGTGTGCAGGATGATCAGTTCTCTTACGAGATTGTGATGCTAAATCATCAAGATAAGCCTCAACTATGTGTTTGAGATCGTGGAAAGAAAAAGACATGGCCCGCTAAAAAGTAGCTCCAGGATTTTTCAGACCAAAATGCATCTTCCAATAAGTGAATGTACCCCACGGACAGATGAAAGCAGTTTTGTTGGTCTTCGGGTTTGATCTATATATGATTGTATCCTGAAAAACCATCCATGAAAGAAAAGGCCTCGCAACATGTGCACTCTTCGACTATCTGGTCAATAAATGGCGTAGGGAAATTATCCTTTGGACATGCCTTGTTCAAATCATGAAAATATGTACATATGTAAATCGTACCCTATTTTTTGTCGACTGGAATGGGATTTGACACCCATTGAGTCAATTGGACGGGGTAGATGAAACCATCTTTGAGCAGTTTCTCTACTTCAGCCTTAATAGTTGCTTCCTTCCTAGGATTGACCAGACGAAGTTTCTACCAGACCGGCTTGGCATCAGGATAAGTCTTGATTTCATGTTTGACGATTCTTGGATCTATGCCTAGAATTTCCTCATAAGACTAGGAAAACACATCGTGGAATTCCTTAAATAAATCCGTGTAGATTTGAATCTCGTCGGGGGAGTAGTCTGCTTCAACGAAGATATTCTCCATGACACCAGGGGTTCTGGGGATATCAATAGGTATCATTTTAGTGATGGTTTCCATATTTCCTTCAGCATAAACCGCATGTGTAGCCAAAGGATTGATAGGAAAAGACCTATATCCAGTCATAGTCAAAGTGAATTCACCTGCTTCAATTCTTCTTAACTTTGGGAGGAAATAAGATCTATGATGGAGAACGTCTTAGGGTCTGTCTGGACTAGCCATTCCCTCAATAATCACCTCGTCAAAGGGAAATACCAAGTCTAAAGAATCAGTATCGGCAAAGGAACCTTGAGCCCAAATAGGCTCGAGAACTGGATCCAACTCTTGTGTGGGAGTCAGATCAGGGTCGATGGAAGCTTGTTGGACTCTAGAGTACATAATTAGTGTTGCGGACAAAGGCATGGCCATGCCATGGTGCCATGTCCCTTCCATTGTGGTTGATGGGGAAGGAAGAGTCCACATATCATCAAAGTAAGTCATAAGAAATGACGAGACTTGAAAAATTTCATCCCTAGACTGGGAGGGAACTGCCGATATCTAATTGAAATTGTCGGTTGGAGGTAGATAATCGAAAGTACCCATCAAAGGTGGGCACAAACCAACCCCTACGTTGATGATGTCGGGCTGAGGGTTATCAATCATTGGGATCATGGATTCACCCGGTGAATATTCGGGACAGGAGAAGGACAACTGATCAATGGACACGATCCGACCCTCATGTGGAAAGAACAAGACCCATAAAACTGTCGTGACCATTTCTTGAATAGCATAGGTCCAACTCCTGCCTAACAAGAGATTATAGTCAAGAGATGCATCGACCACTTCAACTTCGACGCACATGGTCTTCCCCCCTAAATGAACTGGGAAAGAGGGGATAATTCCATGTGGTCGGAATGAATGACCGTCAAAACCGGTAAGAAGAGTAGGTGACAAAGAAACAACAGGTTGGCCAATGGCCTTCCAACACACCAATGACATCACGCATGTCAAGGCACCCTCATCAACCACCATGCAAAAAATGTTCCAAGTAAACGTTTTCGTGGTATAAGCCACTACTATCTGAAACGCCATGTGGTAGGGGAGATGAGGTTTTAAGTCGGTCGTATCAATCATGATCATTCCTGGATTACAAGTCTTAGCAGATCCTAAGGCAGCTAATAGAGCCTTTCTCTGGGAAGGGCATCTCTGGAGGACCTCCAATGTGGACATTGCACAAGGGGTTTGAGACAAATCCTCCACAACAGAGTAGTTTTGGGCGGACCTTGCATTTGGATTGTGAGAATCTTTCTTGAACGCACATTTTGGGATGCGTGTCATTGTTTCTCCCAACGTATTCTCAATCTGGAGAGGAAGAGGTGGGTTTTCGTCTTCTTTACCCTTCTCAGTAGTGTTTGGCATTCCGTACTCATGCTCTCTAGTTGATATATAGGAATCACCTTTCATCATATACACATTCGTGGCCAATGGATTACTCGCAGATGGAGGGGGTCCCTGACTACCTCCATCTGCGCTCAAAGAGGATTGAGATAAAATTTTCCCATGTGGAAATGGGTTCATTAACACAACAGGCTGCTACTGTGCAAATAACTTATGGGCCTCCGCAAGCCGAGGGAACTGGTGAGTTGGATGGTCTTCCTTGTAAATATTACAGGGATACTTCGACTTCCTCTTTTCTGTGTTTCCCTCGCCAACGTTATTAGTGGGTTTTTTATCCCCCTTACCCTTATTTCTCAGTGTTTTCTTTTTGTCAGGCTATTGTGTGGCCTTTGGGTTGGTTGATTGCACACTGTGTACATCCGATGTTTGGGTAGGGGGAGTACCCGAACCAATGATCTGGTTGGCCACTGTCTATTGTACCGACAATTGTTGCAATTGATTTGATAGTTGATCAGTGGGCTTTGTTTGCGCTGAACCAATAATATCATCGGCATGTGGTCTGAATCTATGTCTGGTCTTGTCAAGTATTGACCGTGGTGCATCTGGAAAAATATCGTAAAGTGAACCAAACTGAGAGTAAATCATCTCTAGTTGTTGGGATCTCATTATCGCTTCTTCTTCTTAAAAGACCCCTGACGTTGCAATGTATTTGGATAACTAAGGTACCAAATACTTAAGGAACCACTCAAGAAGGAATTCTAGTGGGACTGGTACTTTTATCAAACTCTTACGGTGTCTCCATTCTAGGATGTGATCGGAGATATGGACGGCCTTGGTCTACTCAAAATTGTCCAGCAATTCGGTGTCAGCGTCGTATCTCATAGGTAATTGAAAATGGTTTAAGAAATCCATAGCCAATTCACCAAAGGAAGAGTATCTCGAGCGATTGAGCTCAATGTACCATTTCGCAACATTCCTGGTGAGAGTGTGTTGAAACAAACACAACTATACGAATTCGTCTCTCAGTGAGTTGGATGAGAACCATAGATGGAAGGTAGTCACATGATCGCCTATATCTTGATTAGGATTAGCTTTGAAATTTGGAATGTCTGAAGGCTACTTGGTCAGCATAGGAGGCCAATGCGGATCGTGACAGATAGGGTCATTTAGTAATCTTGACAAGTCTGGCATATGCAAAGTTGTCAGAAATGGAAGTTTGGGTTGTTGGTTGTAACCAGGGAAAAAGGAGCCTGGAGTTTGGCTGGCACCAGGTTGCCAGGAAAATTTAGGTTGTTGGCCAGGGTTATAGTAAAAACCATGGCCGTGACCAGCGTACATATTCTGTGTTTGTTGAGATGTCATCGGTTGGCTCCTGTAATAGGATGTAGAAGGTTGGGTTTATGTTGAGTTCCAAGGATTTTGAGAAGGGTTTCTCCCTGCCGATATGACGGGCATAGGTGTTGAGCCTTACCCAAAGTTCCATTGGATATGGAAGGGGTTTCCCCCGGTCGGCATCCCTAACAAGGGGACTAATCCCTGCCATGGATTCCAAGGTCCTTGTGAGGATAAAATTCCTAAGTTTGCCCCCTGTGCAGGAATATTACCCTGCATAGGATTTTGTTGTCCATAACCGTGGTTTCTCTCGGCCGAGATGACAACTAACGAGAAAGTGTTGTTACCAAACGTGTCAAACAAAGAGAACAACGTTGAACCAACCAGCGTGCTATAAGAAGGAAGTCCTTGACTACCTTCTCCAAATGAACTATATTTTATGTTCAGCCCGACAAAGTGTTGGTGAGAACTGCCAAGTGAAGGGGACGAAGGAGGTATATGACCCCCTCCATAAGGGAAAGTGTTATAGGGAGCCAAGGTTCCCCCATGGATCCTTCCAGAGGAGCGTTTGAGCTCCCTTCCCCTAGACCTAAAGTCTGTAGAGTGGATTAGGAAAGGATAGAGTTTGTATTGAAGCCAGGCATCCCGTATGAGAATGGAGGTCTTGTCGCACTCTGGGTGAATGGAGAAGTGATCGCCACCATAGACAGAATCAGACCATTGCCCAAGGTAGAGGTGGTCGAGACCATAGTGGTCTGGATTGGTGATGGTTGGTTCAGAGGTGGAATGCCCCCATGTATTGATAGCCATAGAGGAAATATGATAATTCCCTGAAGAAGTCACAACATTTGTTTCCATTGCTACTTGTGACACTACCTGACGCTCGTAAGGTTTAACCTATATGATGATGGGCGTCGATAGTTCAGTGATTGGAGGGTTATACAGACTGAGAACTTCCACTCAGAGGTTAGAAATGGATGGTTCCTCCAAACTCAAATGTTCTCCTCTTGGATATGGGTTGGGCATAGTTTCTTGTGGCTCGGTTGCCTCAAAAGTGTTGAAATTACTAATACAACTGAGAGGGGGGGGGTGAATCAGTTGTATTTGGGCTTAAACAATCATAAGTCTATTAAAAATTCTTAATCTTTCTTCAAGCGATCATCAACATTATACAACATATGGACAGTAAAAGTAAAAAGCATCAGTCACACATAAGGTATACACAGAGACAAATTTTCACGAGGAAACCCATAAAGGGAGAAAACCTCTTCTTCTTCGAAATGATAGGAAGTCTTTTAAGTTATGTACATCAACTTTAATTGAGCACCAACTCAATGTGAGGCTGCTACCTCTGTTTTACAAGCTGCAACTTGTTTGAGAGCACCAACTCTCTGGTTTCTCTAGCACCCACTAGAAGGAAGCACCAACTCCCTAATTTCTCTAGCACCCACTAGAAGGAATAACCAACTCCCTATATGTTCCAGCACCAACTGTATGGAAGCACCAACTTCGAGTTACACAGGATCCAACCTGTATAACAGAGAACACTTGTTCTCCCTAGCACCACCCTACCACCCTGGTTTCTCTGGCTGCAACCAGATGGAAGCTACAACTTCCTGTGTTCAAGCTCCCACTTGAACCTCTGAGGACAATAGTCCTCCTGAGCACCTCCCAACCTCCCTAGAACATGAATGGCTAAATAAACAATCAACTTTACAGATAAATCAGTTCTTTCCAATCTTTCTTTGTTCTGTAAATCTGGTCTTCTACACCCTGTTTTGTTGCTCTTCTCTTCCTCTGTCTATTCAGCAGGTGTGCTCTGCATCAACGCGTTCTCTCATTCTGCTCTACTTCAACTTCTCTTCATCATCTTTTACTCTTCACTAAGTTTCTTCTCACACTGTGCATCTTCTCCATCTCACACTGCACATCATCTTATTTTTCTTTTCTTACAGTTTCATTCTTTTCTCATACAGAACATCCAACCACACGTTGTCTTTCTCCTTTTCTTTTATACACCCTCACAGTGATTCAACTTCCCATTTCCTTAGGCAAAAGGAAGACAACTGTTCGAGCAAATGAAACGCCAACAGATTCACAATCATGAATCCGTTTCACTAACAGATTCATAACTGAGGGGTTAACTGTGAGAGAGAACAGTAACCTTCTGATCATATTCCAATTTATCTGCACCGTTGGATGAACTATATTGACATTTCCTTTAAATCGGGTTTCGACATTTCGGCAATCCTATGTTGAGTGTCTCTGCACTTCATTTCACGATCCTCGAAGTTTCGATATAGAACTTTTCTGCACTAACTCCTTCCCCAATATGACTATGGTCATAACCAAGCGCCTATGCAAAAAGCGCTTTCACGATTTCTCATTTCGTAATTTTTGACACTATGCTCCGTTGACCCCAAGTCAGTGAACTTTCGATCACTTTCCACATGTCCTATGATTCGATGGTCAAGATGTGATCTTGATTCAATGGCTATGATTGACTCATGATTTCACTATTTCAGCATTCTTGTTGCATTGGGTTCTTTGCCTCTCCATGTCGTGATTCATGAAACTCCGATATGGAGTTAGATCAATGGTCCAGATATGATCTCTATTCAACGGCTGTGATTAAATCGTGATTTTGTATATCGCTATTTTTTCATCCATGATGTCCAGTGTTTTTTTCACTTCAAACACCCAACTCACGAAACTCCGACATGGGGTCGGATCAACGATCCAGATCAAACCTTGATCTGATGGCTCAGATTACATCACGATTTTGCATATCGCGATTACGCCCACTTCTCCTTGTACCTTAAAGGACGTGCGATTTCTTCTTGATCCAACGATGGTCAGATCCTGCGCTTGGATCTAACAACTGAGATCTGTCCTCCTCTTCAATGATCTCTTATTGTCTACATTCAGATCTGACGACCCTCGTTCTTTCAGGAATTTTGAATGGAATCCAACGATCAGAGATTCTTCTCAAACTTTACGGGTATTCGATCACTTGATCAATGTTGCGTTGCCTTCGAACATTCACCTTCAATCATTCAACCTTCCTGAACTTATCTTCTATTTTCCTGTTGATTACAAACTTCCTGTACTCATGCAATCTTCACTGTTGTACTTGCCATCAATGATAAGCATTCGTTGTCTGTTAATTATTTGCCAACAATCTCCCCCTTTGGAATTGATGGAAATACAAGCACCCGCATGCATTCGGATCTCCTCTCCCGAACTCTTTTCTCTCCCTTTGACATCAATGTCAAAGAAGAAACATTTTTCCCCTGATTTGTTGCAAAACATACTCCCCCTATCGACTATAAGCATCTTGGAAATACACCAGATATTCAATAAGTACTCCCCCTGACCAAGTGAAAAGATTAGACACAAGATATTTTAACCCCCAACTTTTGACGAAGATATCCAAAAGGGGTCGCTACTAATGGTTTAGTAAAGATATCAGCAATCTTTTCTGTAGAAGGTATATAATTCAATTGAACAATTTTGTTTGTAACTTGTTCGTTGAGAAAATGATACTTTATCGGAATATGCTTAGTCTTGGAATGAAGAACAGGATTCTTGGAGACACTAATGGTACTAGTGTTATCACAATGCATTGGAATGGGATCAGTGTAATTTACCTTCAGATCTGCAAGAGTTTGTATCATCCATAAAATTTGTGTGCAGCAAGTAGCAGCAGCAATGTATTATGCCTCTGTAGTGGATAATGAAATGGATCCTTACTTTTTACTAAGCCATGCAACTAATGAGTCACCCAAAAAAAATGCTCCTCCACTGGTGCTTTTTCTCTCATCAACACAGTTTTCCCAGTCTGCATCTGAATAAGTCGTTAATTGGAAATTCTGATTTCTAGGATACCACAGACCATAAGTCATTGTTCCCTTCAAGTATTTAAATATCCTTTTGACAGCTACCAAATGACTTTGTTTAGGAGCAGACTGAAAATGACCTACCATTCCAACAACTTGCATTATATCAGGACGGGAGGCTGTGATGTACAGAAGACTGCCTATCATAGAGCGATATGTTCTTTGATCAACATCAGGTGAGATATCATCTTTACTCAACTTGCAATCAACCACCATAGGTGTGCTAACTGTAGAGGAATCTTCCATCTGAAATTTCTTCAACATCTCTTTCAAATATTTTTCTTGAGAAATAAAAATTCCTGCAGTGCTTTGTTTTACTTGTAAGCCAAGAAAATATGACAGTTCT
>ML818988.1:39387-55385 GCA_009831015.1 Picea engelmannii | reverse complement strand
ATGGTGACAATATTCAACTCATATATCAACTGAAATCTCCCTTAGTATAGTTTTTTATATAAATACTTCCCTCCCACAAAGACCTTTCCCTAAGCATTTACACCCCTTTCTCTATAGTTCATTAGCTTCATAGATTCATTGGTACGCATGGCACCCATTCCATCCCCTCCATAGATCGTAATCTCCCACTAACACCCCAACTATAGATATTTTGTCTAATGGAGTAATTTTATCTTGTGTAACTATGGATCTATTTTCATTTTTTATTCCTAGACCTACAAAGAGACAAAGAAACAAAAAAATTAAATCTGAATTGAAATTATGAAAGTTGACTTTCTAAACATGAAATGTGGAAAGTAAGATATTGAAATTAGAACTTTTCCATGGTACACTAATTCCCTCTCCATAATTTAGGGTGATTTTTTGGGKTTGTGGTGGAGGTAAATGGTATGGGTAACATTGATGGACGTCACTCTTCCCACGTTCTAGAAGTCTCTCTTGCCACCTTCAAGATGTTGGTCTTTCCACGTTCTAGATGTCTCTATTTCCACGTATAATACGTCTCTCTTGCCACGTTCCTGACGTCTCTCTTGCCACATTCCTGACGTATCTCTTCCCACGTTTTAGAAGTCTCTCTTGCCACCTTCAAGACATTGGTCTTGCCACGTTCAAGACGTCTCTCTTGCCACGTTTAAGACGTCGCTCTTGCCATGTTTAAGACGTCGCTCTTGCCACGTTCAAGAAGTCTCTCTTGCCACATTCTAGATGTCTCTATTGCCACGTTTCAAACGTCTCTCTTGCCACGTTTAAGATGTCGCTCTTTCCACGTTCCAGACGTCGGTCTTGCCACGTTCCAGATGTCTCTATTGCCACATTTCATATGTCTCTCTTGCCACGTTTGAAACGTCGGTCTTGCCATGTTTTCAACGTCTCTCTTGCCACATTCGAAACGTCGCAATATAGAAGAAAATGTGGTCGTCGAAAAAACGACGTCATGTGAAATGACGTTTGAGGGGGTCCAAGGTTTGTCGATCTTCCGACAATAGAAAGTGGCAATTGCATCGAACGCGCCGTTGGAATTTGACCCAAATGCAATAGTGTCATCATCTCTTAATCTTCATTGATTTTCTTCTCACACTGTGCATCTTCTCCATCTCACACTGCACATCATCTTATTTTTCTTTTCTTACAGTTTCATTCTTTTCTCATACAGAACAGCCAACCACACGTTGTCTTTCTCCTTTTCTTTTATACACCTCACAGTGGTTCAACTTCCCATTTCCTTAGGCAAAAGGAAGACAACTGTCCAAGCAACTAAAACGCCAAAAGATTCACAATCATGAATCCGTTTCACTAACAAATTCATAACTGAGGGGTTAATTGTGAGAGAGAACAGTAACCTTCCGATCATATTCCAATTTATCTACACCGTTGGATGAACTATATTGGCATTGCCTTTAAATCAGGTTTCGACATTTCGACAATCCTGTGCTAAGTGTCTCTACACTTCATTTCGTGATCCCCGAAGTTCCGATACATAACTTTTCTGCACTAACTCCTTCCCCAATATGACTATGGTCATAACCAATCACCTATGCAAAAATCACTTTCGCAATTTCTCATTTCGTGATTTTCGACACTATGCTCCATTGACCCCAAGTCAGCGAACTTTTGATCACTTGCCACATGTCCTGTGATTCGATGGTCCAG
The DNA here is from genome assembly GCA_009831015.1 of Picea engelmannii. NCBI lineage: Eukaryota > Viridiplantae > Streptophyta > Pinopsida > Pinales > Pinaceae > Picea > Picea engelmannii. The sequence continues at coordinate 53,675 of ML818988.1, read as the reverse complement.
ATGTGATCTTGATTCAATGGCTACTATTGAATCATGATTTCACGATTTCAACATTCTTGTTGCATTGGGTTCTTTGCCTCTCCATGTCGTGATTCGTGAAACTCCGATATGGAGTTAGATCAATAATCCAGATCTGATCTCTATTCAACGGTTGTGATTAAATCGCGATTTCGTATATCACGATTTCATCATCCTTGATGTCCAGTGTTTTTGTCACTTCAAATACCCGACTCACGAAACTCCAACATGGGGTCGGATCAACGGTCCAGATCAAACCTTGATCTAACGACTCAGATTACATTGCGATTTTGCATATCACGATTACGCCCGCTTCTCCTTGTACCTTAAAGGATGTGCGAGTTCTTCTTCATCCAACGATGGTTGGATCCTGTGCTTGGATCTAACGGCTAAGATCTCTCCTCCTCTTCAATGATCTCTTCTTGTCTACATTCAGATCTAACGACCCTCATTCTTTCAGGAATTTTTAATGGAATCCAACGATCAAAGATTCTTCTCAAAATTTACGGGTCTTCGATCACTCGGTCAATTTTGCGTTTCCTTCGAACATTCGCCTTCGATCATTCAACCTTCCTGAACTTATATTCTGTTTGCCTGTCGATTACAAACTCCCTGTACTCATGCCATATTCACTGTTGTACTTGCCATCAATGACAAGAATTCGCTATCTGTTAAATATTTGCCAACAAAAAGACCCTTGTTAGTCGAGTTTTCACCTTAGCGATGGCGAGGGTGGCTCCAGATTAACCAGTGACAGGCCAAGAAGCCTTCACGACTGGCGGAGCTCCTGATCCTCCACTGTGTGAGAATATCATTGACACACTAGGGATTTCTATTATAAAAACATCACACGCTAGAAAAATATCCTATGAGATAAGACAAGAAGATCACTAGCTAGTTGGAAGAACAGTTACACCAGCCAACACTAGAGAAACTTACCGGTGCAAGTGAAACTCAAATACGGAACCACCCTCCGAGTATAATCTGAAAAGTGTGGTCTGATGTCTATCCTAGGTACCATGGTATACCCCCGCAGTCACTTGTGTAAGTCACTAATATAAAGGCAACTAGGTTGTCAGCGCGCGAACAATCACCAGGTGGGTACACTCGACAGTCAGGTGGACCACGATGAGTAGGGTATCAAGTCTAAAAACTATCAAGGGTATCGAAAGAAAGTGTTCCAAAAGATGACTGAGGACCTTGAATGGATTCAAGACCCACGAAGCTCCATGGAAAATGTGATCAATGGAATCCAAAGATAAACCCTCTATATGTGTGCCCCACTACACTTGTTCCGGCTTTGGAGGGGTTATCTCCGCTATCTTTCCGCACGCGACCTCGTGTTTAGCCGCTGTGTTAGAGGGGGGTCCCGGATAACTTTCACGACTACTGGACTTTCAAACACTCCCTAGAATAGACTATTATGTTTTTTTTTGTAGCCTTGAAGAGTTTCCTCTCCAATCCTAAATCAAGGCTCTAACCTAGACTAAATTGATGGACCCTACAAACATAAAGTCTAATGATTTTTAATTAAGCATTAATTTTAGAGGTTGTCTTAAGTCAAAAGGAATGAAAGTGAAACCAGTGATGTTTTTAAGAGATGAAAGAGAAGAGAATAAAATGAAACTGAAAACAAGACTACTTCTTCTTCACAAATAAAGATTTGCCAATTTAAGCTCTTTCACCAAACTTTTTGTAACTATTTTCCTTAGATCTTTGAAAAGAAAACTTGAAACAATATTTTGATCGACTACAAGCTACTTAATGTCTTAAGCATTCAAGTAAAGAATTTAAGAAAAAATTATTTTTCCTTGGTAAATGAAGCAACTAACCTAAACTACTTTACCAAACAAAGAATGGAAAGATTTGTTTTTTATTGTTTTATGCTTCAAAATGAATTATTTGGCAGAATGGAAAAAGCACTTCTTTATATTAATCTCATAAAATTCACTTACAACATGAGATAGACATTGCTCCTCGAACTTGGTCCTAGGCTCCTCTTCACAATGCACCAACTACTCAAACTCACAATATGGTTGTCGAATATTGAGGCAAAGGGGGAATATGGAAATGGGCAGAGTTTCTATGCTCTTTTGCTTCTCTCTGAAATAGGACCCCAACCCATTATTTTATAGGCCAAAGGAGATAGTAACGGTTGGGGTGACTAGCTATGGGCAGTCAAATAGTTAAGTAACGGCCCAGAAACTAGTATCCTATGCAATTTTCATTTTTTTGTGACATTCTGTGAGTGTACGTGGGTTGTAGTGGGCCAGCAAGCATGTGTACGTGGGAAGTAGTAGTACAGGGCACATATACCTTCAAAATAATGATTTTTAGAAGAGCTTGTCCAGTGATGGCTTGGAAAATATAGCAAGTTAGATGGTCTGATTCCAGGTGTGCATGTCTGGTGCAATTCAGGGTTATAACACGTAACTTTGGCATATGATCTTCGTTTGGGGTACACGATAGCTCGTTGGAAAGGTATCGTCAAGGAGATTAATTTTTTTGGATCAATGAGAACCTATGGCTATCATTAACGAGATTGATTCTCAAAAAAAATCATTTAGGCCCTCAAAATGGCCTTGAAAGTTTAGGAACCAAAAAACTGCTAAAAATAGTAAGTTTCCATAAAACTATTTTGAGCCAGTTAGAATAGGTGGGTGGCCACCAATATCCACCTGGATCAATCCTAACTCATTAGGAAGCAATGGTCTCCATTGTGTTGAGTTCCCAGGGGAGAGGGAAAAGTGATTGTTGAACCTAAAGATTGGAGAGTTTCTTTCCTTGTTGGAGATGTTGCACTGCTTGGTTTGTGGAAGGTTGTCATGAACCTGTTGTTGGCGGGGTTGAATATGTTCAACTAGTTGGGCTACATGAGATGACTATGTGCAGAAGGAATATTTGCGCTTTGTTGTAATCTTGTCGACCTGATTCTATTGGATAGAATGTGCTTGGGTTGAGGCTGTAGTGGTTGCAGTATCCTTCCATTCACCTTTTGAACAGATTGTGAAGAAGCTGAATTTTGTAGTGTGATATATTACCTTGTGACATTGTTTAGGTGGGACAATAGTTGGAACTACCTCTGGTATCCTGTAGATATGACCCCCCAGAGTAACAATGACACTATGAGGTCAAGACTCATAGATAGCATGGTGCTTCCACATATATGGTTGGCCCAAGAGAACATCATAGACATATAGTGGGGAAACATCTCATAATACCTCATCCTTGAAGGGATGGATGTCATATGACAATTGACACTGTTGGATGACACGAAGATCTCGTCCCTGGAGAAGCCACCTGATGTTGTATGGTTGCGGGTGTGGTGTTGTTGACAATCCCAACTGTTTGACGACCTCTGTTGAGATGATGTTCTTTTGTCTTCCGCTATCATCAATAAAATGCAGCAGGTTCCCATTCACCCACATCTGTGAATGAAAAATGTGCTCCCCCTCTTCCCCCTCTTCAAGATATGTTGGTTCTTCTGGTTGAATTGTTGTGGTCATGACAATAGCAGTGGGGTCTGCAATGATGATCTGTATTTTACCAGTATTTTTATAATCGGATTGAAAATCAAAGTTCGAGTCCTTGTCTTTGATCTCGACCACTAATGACTATTTTGAGAGACATTTATCGCTATTGTACCAGGGGATTTTATGGAAATCGCACCATTTTCCAATTTCCTTCTTTGTCTTTCCATGACCCTTCTTTTCCTATGGCTTAGACTGGTTTTCAGGAAGTTGTTTGTTAGGGTCATCTTTCTCATACTTTGGTTGTTGTGGATTTGTATATATGATATCTCATTTGTTCTGGTGCCTAAATTTCTTCTCGATTTTAACAACATATCGATATGCAACACCGAGTGATGAGATATCCAGAAAATCCATTTTATTTTGGATGTATTTGTGTAGAGCCCCGTGATATTTTAGAACCAAATGTTGCTCGGATTCTTTGATACCCAGCTTGGTGCACAATACATGGAAGGTATTGGTGAAATCTAGCACTGCTTGGCCCCTCTCTTGTTGCAGTGTAGTCCATCTCATGCATTGGTCTTCATAGTTGCCAATAGGGAAATATTGTTCCTTGACTGCATCCAAAAAAAATCCAAAGTGGGATCGACCCCATATATTACAGACTCCTCTGTGGAAATTTTCTCCTAGTAAGTTTCCCACCAATGTTTGACATGATGGGGGAGAGCCTTAAGGAGTGCGAAGGTGATCTTTTCCCTGTCAGAAAAATGGTGAACGGAGAAATAATATTCTAGTATATTTAACCATTTTTCTAGGGCATATTTATATATATGACATTCAAATACGGGAATATCAAAATTAACCTGTACCTTGAAAGGAAAGGTTCCTCCAAAGTGGTCACTTAATGAAGACGTGCATGTTTTTATCAGCATGCGTTGAAGGGTGTGGGAAAAACTCTCCATCATTTTGTCCCTCTATCTATTGGGTATGTGTTATATTCTTTGCATCAGAATGTTGGGCGTGGAGGGGGGTTAGAAAAAAATTTCTTCCTCGGGAAATGTGTCACATATTTAGGTGGTTTTTAGGCACATGGTTTTTTGTCGATGGTTTTCTATTTCCGGTTAAGGAAATAGGGTTATTGACTAATCCAGGTCATTGGGTTAGGGTTTTGTATTCCCTTGGATCCTATATATATATATATTGTATTGTAAACAATGTATCATGATGAATGAATATAGAATATGTTGGTTTTCTCGGTTTGAGTTTCTAGGGGGAAAATATCTGTGTAATGTTTGTATTTGCCATTGTATATTTTATGTTCTTTTACTGAAAATGTGTTTGCAGTAAATATTGTACAAAGTTAAAATCTACATTTGGTATCAGAGATTTGTTGGCTTTAGGGGGATGCATTTGTGGTAAAGGGTTTGGCTTGGGACTATGATAAGCCTTGTTACAGTGGGAGATCTGTGGTATTGATTTTTCAGGTGAAAAGAATTGGCAATCAATTCGAAGATGGAGATCGAGAAGTTTAATGGGAAATGTTTTGAGTTGCAGAAACTCAAGATGGAAGATTTGTTGGTGGATAGAGATTAGTGGATCATGGTAGATCCAGGTACTACACCTACAGGAACTTCAGCAGATGACTGGAAAAAGTTGGATCGGAAGGCAAAGAGCACAATCCGACTGTGTCTCTCAGATTCAGTATTATTGAATGTGTCAAAGGAAGATACAGCCAAGGATTTATGGGATAAGTTGGGGAAGTTGTATCAGTCTAAGTCTCTAGTGATTAAACTATTCCTGAGAAAGAAGTTGTATAACCTGAGGATGAGATATGAAGACTCGGTGGCAGAGCATTTGAATTCCTTCAATACTATGGTAAGTCAATTAGTATATGTTGAGATTAAAATTGCAGATGAAGATAAATGTATTAGTTTACTGTGTTCTTTACCAGACTCATGGGATAGTCTGGTTGTAGTAATAGGTAGTAATACAACTTCCTTGGAGTTTAATGAAGTGGCCTCATCTTTGTTTTCAAAGGAGATGAGACGGAAGAATATCGAAGGACAGAGCACAGATGCATTATTTGCAAGATGAAGTTCCTAGGAAATAAATATATCTAAGTTCTCAAGTGGGAGATCTAAGTCTAAGGGTACATCTAAATCTCCCAGAAAGTTTGTAAAGGTATGTTGGAGATGTGGAAAAGAAGGGCACTACAAGAAGCAGTGTAGATCCAAAGTTGAGAAAAAGAAGGGATCTGAAGAATCTCCTTCAACAAAAGAAAAGACCTCCAAGGAAGAAGGAGGGGATGTGTACTTGGCTTCTTCAAGCACACATGCATATCATGAGGCATGGTTGGTTGACCCTGGTGCATTCTTTCATATGATTCCCCACAAGGAGTGGTTCTGAGAATATGAAAGTTATGATGGAGGTAATTTTTTCTTAGGTGATGATTCGACAACCAGAATCATAGGACATGTCACATATTTTGGTGGTTTTTTGGCCTCGAGAAATGTGTCACATATTTAGGTGGTTTTTTGTCGATGGTTTTCTATTTTTGGTTAAGGAATTAGGGTTTTTTGACTAATCCAGGTTATTGGGTTAGGGTTTTGGATGTCGTTGGCTCATATATGTATATTGTATTGTAAACAATGTATCATGATGAATGAATATAGAATATGTTGGTTTCCCCGGTTTGGGTTTCCAGGGGAAAAATCTCTATGTAATGTTTGTATTTTCCATTGTATCTTTTTTTTTATTTTACTGAAAATATGTTTGCATTAAATATTGTACAAGGTTAAAATCTACACTATCGCGTGAGAGCTTGCTCAAGAAATAGATTAATAGAATCTTTTGCTCTGCCATTTTTATTTCCTTCCACCGTGGAGGTTTTCTTGGGCATACGAGAGTGATTTTCCTCAAGAGAGACAAGATTGAGACCCAACTTTCTCTACTTGAACCTCATCGAGGAAATGCACTGAAAAACGATCAAGAGCAGCCTGCTTGATACCACTGATCTGGATTATTTTCAGCACAAAATGAGAGTGGAGATATAATAAAGAAATGTACAGAGATATCTTGGATATCCAGTAATATAATAGAAATTTATTATAGATGCAACCAGAAACAAAGAGATACAGTAAAACTCAATTTTCTATTAATGAGCGAAAATGTACAAAGACTGTAAAAATACAGAGTCAAAGACTCGGTAGAATGGTGGAAGCTTATCTCTGAGAAGAGATGTGTCTGTTACTCGCATTCACAAGAAGAGGATTTTACAATGAGGTTCCAAAGTCATTTTTATCATAAAGAAAATTCAAAACCCTAACCCCAAAAGATGAAAAGCCAATAGTTTTGTGGACCCCGTTTTGGGTAGTTTGGTGTATCGACTTCCCGCGGCATAATTTTGGCATACGATCATCATTTGGGGCACATGATAGCTAGTTGGAAAGGTATCATTGAGGAGATTCATTTTGGGGGATCAATGAGAGACTTTGGATTTCATTAAGGAGCTCGATCCCAAAAAAACTTCATTAAGGCCCTCAAAATGGCCCCAAAAGTTTAGGAACCGAAAAAATGTTAAAAATAGTAAGTTGTCAGAAAACTGTTTGAACCAGTTGGAATAGGTGGGTGTCCACCGATATCCACCTAGATCAAGTACACCAGATGGACCACCCTACGTCAATAAAGGGACCAGACAATGCCATATTTCACCAATATTTTCCATACCCTGCACACCAAATTGTGTATCAAAGACTCTAAGCGACATTTGGGGCTCAAATACCACAGTTGTTTTCATAGATACATTCAAACAGAAATGGATTTTATGGACCTCACCTCATTGGGAGTGACTTATAGATACGTTGTCAAGATCAAGAAGAAATTTAAGCAGAAGAGGCGAGAGTTTGGATCTGCAAACGCCTTGTTGTCATCCTTATACACACTTCCAAACGTGAGCTAAGTCCTGCTCACTTAGTGTGTTCTCGAAGGCACAATTCCTAGGTTCAAAGTCCACGCTGTCACTTTGAATTGAACCTCTTCCGTCTAGGATAACTCCTAGGAAATCCAAGGGGGGTAGACCCTAGTTACTAGATGATATTAAGAGTTTTAATGTTCTAGGAGTTGGTTTTAATTGGTTAAAAGTTTAGGGGGAATCTAGCCTAAGATGTCAATCATCAAATGCAAGATGCAACTATCTAAGTATGAGAGTCAGACCTTTTCCTAGGGAAACTAAGACTAGTGCCTAAGATTGGGCAATGGGGTCAACTAAGTTAAGGGGATGTTTGTTACAAGATAATTACAAGTTACAAAGTATTACAACAAGATAGATACAACTAGACACAAAGAATATATCAGGTATACAGATTAAGACTAGATACAAGATATACAATATACTAACAAGTTTACTCGCATGTGCAGGAATTAAAGATACTCAAGATAAAGAAATCAACACATGAAGCCAAGCATGCTCACAACAGATAGAGTTTCATTGGACTACTTTTCAATGGCCAAGAGATGCAAAGCACTCAAGACCCAGTCAAGAGAGTGCCTCCAGGTGGATGTGCACTTCTTGAAGGATCACACCAAAGATACAGGAACAGAATAAAGATGAAATCTTTGAAAGTAAAGTGATCCAGATGAAGAGATATAACCACTTAAGCGATAATTATACAACACATAAGTTAACTTGCATATCAATGTAAATTGAAAGATAGTGAGACCAGTGAGCTTGCAAGTGTGTAACTACATTGCTTGGTGTTGTAGACTAAAAATTGAATTAAGTGGTTAAGTGTGGGATTACTTTTATCCCTATCTAGGTGTCAACCCAAAAATATCCTCCCCCTATTACCAAGTGGTTGTCGGATTCTCAAGAAGTGAGGCAATGAGGCCTACCCTAGCTTCATAGGTCAACCCTAAGGCTGAGTACTCCGAAAACCATTCTGTGGCTTTCCTCAAAACCCCAGTTTTTAAGTGGCGAAGATGGTGAGTTAAGGTGTCCTATTAAGTCTAATTAATAAATTTTAGACCTATGAGCTAAATATTACGAAGTGTGATTGACTGCTTGTGTCTTGCTCAACAAGCAATTGCGAAAATACTGATAATTGAAAGATAAGAAGGCCGAAGCCTTTAGACAATGGATTGCAAGTTAAATTTTAGTTTCCGGAAAAGTATTTGGGGACCTAAACCGGATTTAATGATTGAGTTTAGTTTATTAGATTGCACATGTGAAATGTAAGAACTGCAAGCAATTTGCGGAATTGTAAAAGATGATTACTTTCTGCCTTTATGAAACCAGTGTTAGCATGCGCATGTGTAATATAGAGATTAGATAAACTGAAACTTGCATGCAACGGAAAATAACGATCTAATCTAAGCCACAATGGTCTCTAAGCTAGCATGTGTTATGAGATATACTCTAGATTATTTTAAGTTAAGCATGCATGTAGAAATCAATACTAATCTAGCTAAGCTTGCAAGGAAAGACAAAAAATAAAACTAATCTAAACTTGCAAAGTAAAGACTAAAATGAAGGAAAGAAAGTCGCTTGGGTACAACTCCTTTGGACTTGCATTTACAACTTTTTAGAGAGGAAAGAAAGATGAGAAACTATTACCACTTCAAGGAGTTGTTTTGAGGGTGTGTTTTGTATGAAAATTGGGCAGCATGCGCTCTTGTCTTGGTAAGAACCTATAGAAATCAGCAAGCTATTACTTGCTGATTTGAGTAGCAACACACTCAAAAAGTCAATGCAATTTTTGTTTTTAGGCATAAATTTCTTACATATGTAAACCAAAAAATTATATAATTTTACGTGACCTATATAAGCATGTTAGCTACCAAAATGATGAATGAGAGAAGGTGAACAATATCAGAAATAATTTGGAGTGTAAGTGAGAAGTAAGGGTAAATCCATGCTTGGACTTATCCCAATATCCTCTCCTTGAAGTGTCTTGCAAAGCTTAAACAGAATGTGAGACAAATATAGATAATGATGGCATATATTAATAATCAAAACTACTTTCAATCATTAGTAAATGCAAATCAAATAAGATAGGAATTATACAATCACTAAACTTAGTTAAGTAAACTACTTTACCCAACAATCTACCTATAATCACACAAATATTTGAAACAAAACGATTTCACCTCATATGCATGAAAAGAGCCCAAACAAATCTTGAGATCCATGTATCGTCCAAAGCATTTCCTTTTATTATCCAAATGGAAGAAGTTGTAGCAACTAATTGCTACAAGTTCTTCAAGAGCCACACCAATGAAGAGAAGTGACAATAATGATGAGAGAGGAAGAGAATAAGATAGTGAGAAAATAGTAGCATAATAGTGCAATAATGAAAGGTGAGTAAAGAGTGAGGGAGATGTTTCTTAAATAGTAAAATAAACCAAGGAGACCCCCCTCAAATCATTGACAAATGTTAAGATCTAAATTCATGAAGAAACTCAAACCAATGAAAGAGTGAGCTTTTAGGGTAAGGGGAAATGGTAAGTAAATGAGTTGGATGGGTGAAGAAAGCAAGGAAAGGGAAGCATAAGAGCTAAGAGGAGGCCCACGTACCAATTAAAAGAGAGTTTCATGCTTTCTAACGAGATGTTTCCATCTCTACGTGAGCTTTATCCATTTTCTGGAAGGTAAAGCGTGAGGCAAAAAGGAAAGATGTGAGTGTGGATGAAGGCGTGTGGGAGGACGTGTTGGAAACAATCCTAAATGGCAAGCGATTGGTGGAAAGGTCGGACTCACACTTTAGTTTTAAGGAAAATTCTATTTAAAACATGAAGTTTTCACCTTTTAAGAGGAAATGTGTGAGGTGTACGTAAGGTACGTGGAAGGGGTGTGGAAGGAGTGTGGTGGCACACTCCTTATAAGCATGTGATTGGTGGAATGGATTAGGGGAGGCCCACGGTTTAAAAATAAGGTAGGTTCCAACTTCACGTGTCAGCCTTTCCCAATCTACGTGAGGGAAAACGTGAGTTAGAAGAGGGAGTGCGTGAGGGTGATGTGAGGTTGACTTGGAGGCATGCGTGGGAGTTGAAGTTGGAGTGTGGAGGGGGTTTGGATACCACACTCTCCAAGTTAAGGTGAATGGATAGGGAGGGCACACCTCATGAGGAGGGGCCCACAACTCTTTATTAAATGACTTATTAATTAAGTGCATAAGAGGGTCGTACGTTTTAAGAGGGGGTGGGAGGTTTAAAATTAAAAGGTGGGTAAATTAAATGAGTGGGTAAATTGGGTAGGTAAAGGTTAGGAAAGGTGTGGGTAGTTTTAGGTGGGGCCATATCAACATTATTTTCACCTTTACTTCACTTAATTTGGTCCACTATTACAAAATTTACATTTTCCCATGCTCTGGGTTTGGCAATTAAAACCGTCATTTTCCGAAAAACTCCTAAAGTGGAAAAACAACCTAGCAAAACTTGTCTGACTGAGTTGAAACTTGGTCCATGAGTGTAGGGGGTCTCATTAGTTTTATTTTGAGTAAAAATACCCCTATCAAAAATCTTGGGACATAAGTTTTACATTAAATACCCAGAATTAATTAATTAATTAATCTATTAATTAATTCGGAACCCTAAAAAAACCCTAGCTAGACTTGACGGAATTCCGTGAAATTTCGTGTTCTATCTTACATGGTCATTTAAAAAATTATAAACACTATCTACCTAGGAATGACTTCATTATAATGCCTTTCACCACTTTGGAGGATTTATTGGGTGGGAGTGAAAAACTCAAGGGAGATTAACCTGGTTGGTTAGGCCACATTAACCTCATGAGGATAAAAAACACTTAGTGAAAGGAACTCTCCTAATGAAGAAACCCTAAGGAAACTTACCTAACATGATCCATGTAGACTTATTACATTATAAACCTGCATAGGGGTGTGGTAATCCCGCTTACAAAACTATGTGCTGGAAAAAAATATGCCCTGTACAACCAAAACGTCTTCGACATGTTTGCATCTGTTGATGAATATATTCATGGTATATGGAGTTGACCCCCTAGTTGAAGAGGTGGTCAAAACGCCTCACAGTCAAAGCAAGGAAAAGGTGGCCACAACCCACACAGGAAGCGATCGAGTCGAGATGGCCACTCCCACAACAACTAGTCCAAGTCACAACACAATAAGAGCAATGAGAAGACAAAGAAGGACACGTGAAAATGGTGTGAGTACCATAAAATTCCTTGGCACAACACTAAATAATGACTCTCCAAGCAATCAGTCATGGTCGAGCTGAAGGATTTTGAGTTAGAGGCCAATTCAGATTCCAAATAAAATTCCAAAGGAGGGAAGCGGATTATCGATGTTGAACCCAGTGACACTGTCACTACCACAAAATTTTGGCCAAGTGAACCAGAAGAACAAGAGGAAGGGGAACGCCTCCTTCACTCACAGATGTAGCTAAAGGGGGCTCCACTTCATTTCATTGTCGATAGTGACATTCAGAAGAACCTGATTTCAGGAGAGGTCATCAAGTGGTTGGACCTCCCAACAACACTGCACCCACAACCCTACACCATCGATTGGCTTCACCAAGGAAGAGATATTCATGTTAGCCAACAGTGTTGTCTGCCCTATGACATCAAGCCTTTCAAAGATGAGGTATTGTGTGATATTTCTCCCCTTAAAGTTTGTAATGTTCTTTTAAGACAACCATATTTTTGGAAGCATCATGTTATGTATGAGTCTAGACCTTGCAGTGTTATTATTACTTTGGGTAGACAATTGTATAGGATATGAGAGGTAGCATCACCTACCACTATTTATTTAATATCTGATCAGCGATGCAGTAAGGTGATTTCATAGACTGGGAAGTTCATCTTCTTTGTGATCCATGCTCACAGTAAGAAGAAGGTCTCCACCACATCTATGGCCTCTACACAGAGCCTCTCTTTGCAGCAAAAGAAAGTGGATGGCATCATGGAAGAATACAGATACATCTTCTCCTCACCCACTAGGGTACAGATGCACTGCCAAGTCAAGCATCCAATTGATCTGACCCCCGATGTGCCTCTACCTAATGGACCAGTCTATCATCGCTCATTGATGGAAAATGAAGAAATCAGACATCAGATCCAATATCTTCTTCAAAAGGGGCACATTAGACGCAACTCCTCCCCTTATGGAATCCTAATTGTAATGGTGCAGAAGAAGGATAGGACTTGGTGACTTTGCATTGATTACAGAGCCTTAAACAAAATCACAGTCAGGAACCAGTACCCAATTCCTAGGATTGATGAACTTCTTGATAAACTCAAGGGAGAAAATTTCTTCAGAAAGATTTCCCTAAAGTCTGGCTACCACCAGGTTCCCATCGAACCAACTGATGAATGGAAGACAACCTTCAAATCTAAAGAAGGTCTCTTTGAATGGCTGGTCATGCCCTTTGGATTAGCAAATGCACTAGCCACTTTAATGAGGTTGATGGATGATGTATTGAGACCTTTCACCAACTCTTTTGTGGTGTTGTATTTGGATGACATCCTCATCTTCATTAGAACTTGGGAGAAACACATGCATCATATTCAACAAGTTTTGAACACTCTATGACAACACAAGCTATATGCCAATTGGAAAAATGCTCTTTTGGAATGAAAATGGTCCAATACTTGGGCTACATTATTGATGAGCATGTGGTACATGTTGATCCATATAATATCCAAGCCATTTGTGAATGGCTATCCCCGACCACACTAACCAAGCTTCGGAGCTTCTTGGGACCGGCCAACTTCTTCCGACGGTTCATGTTGGGATTCTCCCATATTTCATGGGCCCTCAGCCAGGTGACCAATGGTGGTGGCAGGGAAACATTTGTGTGGGGGGAGGACTAACAATGATTATTCAATGATATGAAGAATAGCTTATTCTCATCTCTAGTATTCTCCTTATCTGATCTGTAGCAACCATTCAATATTGAGACTGATGCATATGACTATGTTGTAGGTGTAGTTCTCACTCAACACAATCATTTGGTGGCATACCATAGTGACACACTCTCGGATACTCTCCAAAAATACCCCACCTATGACAAGGAAATGTATTCCATTTTACAATCCTATCGTCAATGGAAACATTACATTTTGGAAAAGGAGATGATCAACCACACTGATCACAAGCCTCTGCAGTTCATATAGACATAGGGGAAATTTCAGAATGACCGCCATAAAAATTGGTCCACCTACCTACAGCAGTTCCATCTCAACATAAAGTATAAGACATGGATCTCAAATCATGTCACTGACTACCTCAGTCGACCTCCTGTGGCTGCACTCACCACTATTCTCCATTCCTGTGGACATGAGGCATCTAAGTGGCCCCAACTTTATCATCAAGATCTAGACTTCGCCACCACTGATCAACTCTTGGGTACAGGTGTGAATGTCACCTATTTTCACATTTAGTATGGACTATTATGCCATCTGGTCCATCTCTATGTTCCTACAAGAGAGCGTGAAAATATGATTTGGGAATCTCGCTATAGTTGGATGGCAGGACATTTTTGCATGGATAAAAATGTGGTCATTCTTCAGAAACTTTTTTATTGGCGAAAACTTTGACACAACGTTAGCAAGTATATCAGACATCGCACTACCTATTCCATTTCCAAACCAGCCATCAATAATCAAGGCTTATACACCCCTCTTCCTACTCCAAATAATCCTTGGGAATCCATCTCAATGGATTGCATGTCTGGCCTTCCATCCACCAAGAAAGGAAATGACTGTGTATTTATGGTCGTTGATCGGTTTTCGAAGATGTCCATCCTCACAACCTGTAAGAAGAATAT
>ML818988.1:0-26780 GCA_009831015.1 Picea engelmannii | reverse complement strand
ACTTGAAATTATTGCAATGTAAATGTTATGTGTTTAAAGAAAATGGATCAATTTTGCAACACATAAATTAAGGGATTACTTATGCAAAATACACATAGACAACAGCATAATCAATGAACATAAGCACATAAAACACAACAATTAATAAAGGAGTTCACCCCTCTCTTGGGCTACATCTCCTGGTCCAGCTTCCAATGGATCATTATTATTAATTTCTCAAAGTTCTAAAAAACTTGCCTTACAATGCTCAAACTGACCAACTGACTGCTCCAATGGCTTCAGAGCATCCAAAAAACCCTAGCTAGGCTTTTTCGGCACCTCAATCGGTCGAAAAATGAAGAAGTTAGGCCTCCTAGAAGTCCCCCCTTCAAGCTTGCTGTCTTTGCATCTACAAATTGCACCCTTTTCAAATGAACTTGGCACACACACAATATATAGCGTAAAAACCCAGCACCGGGTGCAACAACGCCAACAGTGCAAACTGTAGGATGGTTATGGGCATGCCAGCCCCTAACCGCTTAGCACTTGGGCACATAAGGGTCATATGACCGCGCGCTATGGAAAATAGGGCCAAATGGTTGAAACCATGCCAACCGCATTAAATCCCCCGCGCTCCAGTCATGGGCACATGGTATAATACCATAAGACCGCGACTTAACATATTACAAACATAAAACCCGCACGCCCTTTCCACATAGGGCATGGTCATATAAATACAATCCATGCGACTAGAGTTTTGGCTTACGGTATAAAATTCCCGTGCAATACATATATACACATGGTCACATAGCAAATGATATGACTACGGGTCGGGGCTAAGCCCTGGCCCGACCCCCCGCCAAACAGTACAAATTGCAACTTTAAATATATACGAGCCCGCATACATAGCAAGGCGTAACCAGTGGTCTGTTGGTCGGACGAACTTTTTGAAGGCACTATGTGGTGGGGAAGGTTTGGGGGTCGAACCCCATAGACTCCAATAATTTTACATACAAACCAAAAGCCAATAAAGGGGTGCCACGTGGTATCCCATGATTGGGCCATGTGGCACCTTACCATTGATCAAGAATATGCCATGTGTCGAGATATCATTCACCCTCAACAACCAACCAAACTCTGCCATGTCATCACATGCCATGTCATCGTACGGTCGTACGACCCTGCCACGTCAGCCTGTACGGACTGTACGAACTGTACAGTCAGCATCTTTTTTTTGCCTGTTTGACTTTATGAACAAATTGCAATATCTCTCGCTCTCGACGTCCGTTTGAGACGAAAAAAGTTGCGTTGGCTTTGCAACAATGAGGCCTACACTCTCGTCCGTTTTGAAGCAATTCCGAGCACTTTGAATTTTTGAGCAAAATTTGATCCCCTGATCACTTTTTGAGCTTCATGATATGGACCACCTGCATTAATAATATGGAGGAGAAATTCACTCTTCTCAATGAGCATTTTTTGGTTGATTTAAAAGAGAAGGAAGATATTATTATTTTTTTTCTGAAATATTTGCAACATTTTCTTGCTTCTAATGTCACTTTTGCATTGCTAAGAACTATTGAGCTTCCTTCACCAAATTTTGAATTTCACAGTCGTGGTTTTGGTTCAAAATTGATGCATAAGATGTGATACATTGGTGGTGGCCTTGGTAAGAATGGACAGGTGATTGCACATCCCATTCAACATGTGATGAGACTAGTAAAAGCCAGACTTGGTTTTGTTGGGAATTCATCACCACTAGCCAGTTGTCTCGATATTCCAACCATTAAGAATCAATTGTTTCAATCAAAAGAGTCCATCACACAAGATGAATATTCTATTGTTGAGTTGAAAAAACCACCACATACATATCTTATTGATACAACTTCAGAGATTTCATAGCTAGATTCAACACCAACTTCAGCATTAGAGTTTCCATTATCAAACTCTTCAACACCAACATCAGAGTTTTTGGTAGCAACAGACTCTTCAACAACATCTTCAGGGTTTACATCCTCCACATATCGGCATCCTTGACATCATTATCAGAGACAATGCTGTCTTCCTTTCAATTATCCACAACCTTTTGTCAGTTTCTCTTCTTTCAACTCATTGATGAAGAGGAATATACGGAAAAATCTTAGCAAGGTACCAACTCTGAGGATTGTTCTTAGTTGGATTGATGATTTTTCATGGAAGCATTTGAGAAACTGTTTGAGGACATATTACATATGTGTTTCATCCATGATACATGGGAACCATTCTCATTGCTCTTGACTTATTATGTCACCTTTACAGTTCTATTCACTGCTATTTTGATGACTTTTATGGTGTTTTCTTCTATGTTTTGGAAGCACTTTGATTAGCCTGACCAACTTGGTGTAAGCTAGAACCTTAATGTTTAGAGATATCTGATTGTTTTCAACTAGTTTCAACTACAACATTTCAGCTTCAACACACTCATTGAAGCAGATTATGATCTATCATCATCAGATCATGATTCATTGACTTTTCATTTTTTCTTGGTTTTGGAGACTGTCTACCTGCCACAATGGTGGATCTCATATGTTATTTTCTTATTTTGACACATTGTCTTTTGAGGGGGGGTTTTGTTCCCATGTGGTTTTCCCTTTTTCTTCATTTTTATTCAGTGTTCATTAGCTGCATTGTACATGAGTACCTAATATGGCCTAGTTGTCGGGACTCATTTTTGACTCCATAGTGATGTTCAGGGGGGTGTGGGAGAAATTTCTACTTTCGACACACTAGTTCAATGGGTCTTAACTGACTAGTTCTATTTTAGACTTTCTATTTATACCATCACTATTATGCATGCATGCATTCCTAAGTAAAACTAACTTATTGATTTCTTTTCTTAATTATGGAATGTTCTACCCTATATATGGGTGTATTCCACTCATTCATTGTATCATATTGATCATATTGATCATCATCTATATCAATAATCCATTCATTGATCAACTAATTGGAGTAGTGTGAATATATTTTCTCATTCTTCCATATTGAATCTTTCTTCCTTTCTTGATGAGATTTGTTTGTACTTGCTTTAGCTAGATCTCATGTGTAGGTTTCGATGAAACATTGACAACTATTACCAATACTTAACAATTTTTTTTCACACCGTGGGTTCCTGGGTTCCTGGGTTTGTAGACTCATCCTTTCACTTTCTCTTTACCCACAACCCTGTTATCCCACATTTCTAAATCCTTTGTTACATTTTTCGAGATTTATTTAATGCTACCATTACGGAAAGTAAATGCTAATTAAATCTTGAAAATGTCGTTATTGATTACATACTTCTTGAGGTAATATGATTAATGTGTATTAAATTCTCCATTTAAAAAAAAAATAAGTCATATTACTGAAGGAGATTTTATTCCAATATACTAAAAGTTATATAGAATTTTCCATCTACACTGAGATGGCCATGAGAAAGAAGTATTTTTGTGGAAATACGTTGAACTTGTTCACAAGATAATAATACAATTTTCACCGGTCAATATCTTACTGGTATTTCACAACATTTCCCTTACCAGAAAGAAATAAAATAAGACTTGGATGTCAAGTATTTCTTTAGCTGGTTGTGTTTCAGAAGTTTTTGATTGCAAAGACATAGTCTCTTGGTGTGTCGATAAATTTATTAAAAATAAAAGAGAAATTCTACTGCACAACAGATCCTATATTTCTCTAGCTCCATCAACTTTCAAGAAGACGTTGAAATTACCATAGATTCCTTAAGGAAAATAATAATGGATTAGAGCTTCTACAAGAATATCTAGAAGACCCCTCAACAATGCCCGAATATATATCTAGAATTTAGGTCAGTTTATTGAAAATCCTTATCGAGAAGTAGCATGGTTGTTTGCTAGAATTATAGGACAAGAGTCTACATAAACCATTTGTCGGTTGGCTCTGTATATTTATATTTTTCAATTCATGAAGAAGCGATTTTTGGTTTGGGAAAAGTCATTTCTACTGAAATTTCTTTGCAATTATCAAGCTTTAAAGAAACTAAGAAGTTCTACATGGCTTCTTACTTAATTTTCACTATTACTCATTGTCATACTTTAAAAGGATTGAATATTGGGAAAAGGGTAAATTGTGATCTTGATCCTGTAACAATTTGGTATCGAGCTCTATGGAGGAAAAAGGATGCTCATTTCTTCTATGAAGTATATAATGAATTTGTGTCTATTTTTAAGAAGCTTATGTTTGGAGAGAATACATCTAGGTTTTCACAGGAAGGATTAGGTTTTTTGTATTAAAATGGGATTATGGAAAAAACAGACAAATACAATATTATAAGGATTTTTTTCTCCCATAAAAAACCCCTATATCTTTCTTACTATGTTACAAATAAATTATTTATTGTAGAAGTGGAAAGGCAATATAAATCCTGGTTGCATCTATTTTATGAGAAAAATAATAAACCATTTATCTCACTACCTTGAAAGGTTGACGAAATATTTCTAAGAGGACATGCAAAAATTGATGAATATGCTACACAATTTAATCTTTTTCATGATCACATGGTATCAGAGGGATTCAATAACACACTTATAAATACTTTTATATTTGGAGAAGAAGAAGGAGATAAATGTAATCCTCTAGATGAATGCATTGAAAAGAAAGTAGGCGACGTTGAAACTATCATAAGTACCACAAAACAAAATAAGAAAAAAGGAAAACCCCCTAATGAAAGGAACGCCCAGTCTCCTATTGTTTCTCAAAAGAGAACACAATCGAGAAATAATTCCTAGTCTACAACGTCTCAACAAAGAAGGTATTCAATGAATAAATCAAATGATGGAGGTGATAAAAACCCTCCTCAGTAAAATTTGGAAAAATCTCACAAGTTGCAAGTAAAAATAAAAAGGACCAATTCCCAACAAGAAATTGAAGAAAACATACTTGAAAGAGAAATTCACCTTGAAGATATGGCCCTGAAAGTTGATATAGAAAATATTCATTTTCTTGATGAAGAGAATATATAGCCCATGACTGAACTCATTGTTCAAGAAGAAGATTTCTCAGAAGAAGAATAATTTTCTGTACATAATTCTTTATTTGATAAAGACTCAAGAAAATTGATTTTTGAAAGAACCCCATCAAAAAATAAAAAGGGAAAAACTTGATCTACATTTAATATTAGAAAGATGCTTCCACATGGGATTTCTAATATGCATAAGGTTACAATAGATGCTCTTGATGTTTCAATAGATGATATGGAAGCTAAAAATGACAGCCTTAAAGAAAGGATACAAGAATTAGATTTTACTCTAATGCCGCCACCAATATTGGTGCCACTGTTGCAACAATTCAACTTGGTAGGAATTTTGAGAAAACTCTAGATTCAAGTGTAAGATTAAAAGGGACCTCAAGATTACTTACTGCAACCAGACATTATGTTGAAAATAATATAAAGAAAATAATTTCTCTTATTTTAGATACATGGGATCTAGTGAGTATTATGTTTTCTCTTGGTTCCAAGATTTAGAACACCAGAGAAAATTTGAAAGCTGATATTGAAAATGATGAAGGAGTTTTCAAAGATGGACTTGCCACTTTTATTATAAATGTTTCAGCAATGACAAAATACAAAAGAAAGAAAGAAGACTTGCCTTCCCAAGCCCGTATAAAACAACTAAAGGCTTGTAGGATTCAAAGAATTGATATATTAAGAGAATTTCTAAATGAACTTAATGACTTGAAATCCATATTATATATGTAGGAAACGCTATTGAAGTAAAATATACAAAGTTAATATCAAATTCAATGCTTAAAAAAAAACAACAGTTCGAAGAAATTGTGAAGAATTTAAAGAAATTATCAGCAGAGAATTTTAGTAGTATGATTGAGTATACTGAAAATGGCATTGATAATTGGCTTGTTGAAGATGCAAATAGAAATGAGGATATTGAAAGTACATTTAAAAATATTTCAATTGATTATAGGGAATATGAAAATGAATTATTTAAAATAAAAGTCACACAAGAGGTGAATGTTTCTATTTTGTGAGAATACATTGAAGAATGGTTAAAAAAAGGCTATAATCAATATTACTGAGGGCCCAACGAAAGAAGTTAATACTAGTCACATAATGAAAAAAAACAAAGATACAAACGACGCAACAACAAGAAAAAGAAGAATGAGATATTCATCACAGTTAGTCTAAATATCACATTTATTCTCAAAATTTTCCCTTTTAGATAAAAAATCATCCAGTTACATTTATTCTTTACTTAAAGAACATAACCAATTTTTGATCATTTCTGTCTTTTTCTCTCCAGGTTCAGATTTTATTTTTCCTTGATCCAACAACTCCATTCTCTTCTCTTATTTTTATTTTATGGTCTGTGGGAGCCCCAATCCCAGTCCTTTTGGAAAATCACATTTATTTTCATCAGACTATAAATACTTTATCATTTTTGAGAAAATCCTTGAGAACCAATTCAGGATTAATTTTGACTATATATTTGAAATCTAAATATTTGAGGATAAGATATTTGAAATTGTCTCATCAAAATCTTATTTTGATTCTAATGAAAAACTCTTTTAAGGTTCTCTGATTTTTTGGGACCATCTCTTTTCTTTCTATAAATGTGTTCAAATATATTTTATGCATGTGATCAATGTGAGATCTATTTTTATTTTTTTATAATATATGATCCGTATATATTATTTCTACCAATTTTATAAGTGAAGATTCATGGTTCTCTTCTCAGGAATTGTTTCTGTGTATATTTATAAATTTTATTTTAGTTAAGCAATACAGATTTTGGGGCCTGCTTCATAGCATTCTCCTACTTATAAATATTGTCCTGAAAGAATTTCAGGAAAGATCGTTTAGAAAACTTCAAAGAGATGTACCATCTCTATAAAAATGTAGGGGATTCATATCCTTGTGAGGTTGTTGTTTCGGTATTAACAAAATAAAACATCAACAAGACCCAACTAGCATATTTGCAAAGATATGTCGATTTGCATGTTCATTTGACTTCAGAGTTCTAGGTTCATAGTGGTTAGCTGCAGATAGGATCATTTGAGAGACATGACGTTAGGTTCCCATTTCTTATTCTATGATCACTATGAAAATATAGCTTGGATGGTTAGCATTAGTTTCTCTATGTTGTATTATGTAGATAGTTTATTGCAGGTTCCCTGATTGATTAGGTGGGAGAATTTGTTTTTGAGATAGTTTTGTCGTGCATTAGATCACTATTGTGTTGTTTTGTCTAGGAGGAGATTATTCCCATTCACCTATGAGTTGAATACACTATGTTTTGAGAGGGTTCATGCCACTTAACCAGAAGTACCCTTCTTTCCTCCTAGGCCTATTTGATGAACATATGCATGTGGGGGAAATTGATGCCCAATAGGGGCCGATCCAAGTTTTTCATTATTCCAGTGGGTAAGGAGGTATTTGATTTATTGTCTAGAATGAATGATCTTTTCCTCTATATTGTAGAGTAATCATATGCGGGGATGGATTGGAGAGCATGTCCAAACATCCGATTCACAATAGAGGAGTGAATAGATGAACCAACAAATGAGAGAGGTAATAGTATCGTTATGTTTTGATCAATCTATTAGCATATTTTTATGTCTTATTTAATGCACATGTAATTTATTATAACAATTTGTTTCAATTATCTTATTATTATTATTATTATCTATTGTTTTGTAGATATTGGAACATATGTTGGGGATGCACCTCCCCATTGTGAGGATGAGGTGATGGAGGAGGAAGAGGACCAACCTCTAGTAGTATAGAGACCCCACATGCCATGTAGGATGGACATGAGAGTTTTTCTAAAGGTTCCATATGAACTATGTTGTGTCATGAATAATCACAGAGTGGTACCCACAACCATTAGAGACATATTACGGGTAGAGGATCTCTCTACTACATGGAGGAATTTGTATCATGACATGATGATGTTGATGCATCATATTGCTGGTGCAATTAACCTCATTAATATTTTGAGGGGTGGTGCTCATGATTACACTACATATATTTTATCAATAGAGCCATCCACATGATTTACTTTGCCACATGGTCCTCCTCCTCCTTTTGATTCTCCTCCACATGAGTTAGTTGCAACATCTACTAGTCCTCTTGCTTCTCCCCCACATGTGTCTAAAAATGCATCCACATCTGATCCTCCTCCTCCTCCTCCTCATCCTATTTACCCTCCACATATTTCTGAAATTGCATCCACTCCCGATCCTCCTCCCTCTTATCCTCCACATGCGTCACCATATTCTAGTGATCCTCCCCCTCCTCCCCCTCTTGTTTCACCATCTACTTATCATTTTCTTTCTCCTAGTCCACATGTGTCATCATCCTCCTATCCCCCTCCTCCTCCTCCTCATCTGTCACAAGATTTTGATTCTTTAGACACTATGTTCACATTGGGTATTGTTGCACATTCTCATGATATTGATATAGAGACACTTGATAGTGCACCTTCGTCGACATTTAATTTCGAGATAATTGTTCTTAATAGAGGCTCTACCTCTGGTCGCAGATACACTGATTTGGCTAGCTCTAGTGGTGGACCTAGCTAGTAGTGGTATTGATTGACATTTATATTGGTTATTTTATATTTGAATTGAGATCTATATATGACATGTTTATTGAATATTTTTTTCAGATGTATGTTTGACATGTATATTCATATGCATATTGCTCATGTATATTATTTTTTTCATATAA
Source organism: Picea engelmannii (assembly GCA_009831015.1). NCBI lineage: Eukaryota > Viridiplantae > Streptophyta > Pinopsida > Pinales > Pinaceae > Picea > Picea engelmannii. The sequence goes on along the minus strand of ML818988.1, from coordinate 18,064 downwards.
TGTTGTGGTTGTTGTTGTTGTTGTTTGATTTATAAAATGTATTATGAGTATGCCAGTTACAAACATTGTTAATGATTTCTCTGTTTTTAAGTGAAATTTGATATGTATCACTCATTTAAATTTACAGTTGCGATATAATGTTTAAATTTACTTTTATGAAAACATTTAATTTGGATTGTGATTGCAAAAAGTTATATCCATTAATACCATATAATATTAAATTGTTGTTCAAGGTTATTTGTTTATTTTCCAACCAGATACAATATGTTGATTAAATGTGTTTAGAAACAAAATTACTTAAATATGATGCGTGAAATGATTGTGATTTAAATATTTATGTTATTTTCATATATTATAATAACAACATTATCACATAATTACTCACTAATAATAATGACGATGATGTAATAATAATGTTATTTTTTAAATTTTTATTATTCAAATATTACAAGAAAAAGTTATAATATAATTGTTTACTAAAATCACAATTATTATATTTTATTAATATTTTTTTTTCCAAATATTTTATTAATTTATATTATCCAACTATTATAATATATGAAATTTATTCAATTAAATTTAAAATAATAAACATAGATAATAATATACAATTTTGTTTATACACTTTCGATGAAATGGTTTCACAACTTTTTACTCTAATACAAACTTTATGAATCTTCTATTAAAAAATAATATCACCCAACATTTTATAATCAATATTTTAAGAATTATTAAAGTTGACAAAGGTTTCTGTACTTTAAGATAAGTATTGATCACTAAACGTTTCCTTAATTCTAACTAGGCTCTAGAAAAAAAATCTTTTAGAATTTCCATGTCCTTCCTATATTGACTCTTATTTCAAGGAGAATGCAAACAGAATGATTAATATAATTTTATATGATTATAAAACTAAAGGATGGAGTGGAATAGGTGAAGGCTATGATAGTTGCACTAGTTAAGGTGGGGAATGCCATCAAAGTTGGTAACTCCTACACCTCAAGTACTGTAGATGTTGCATGAAGTTATTTTGTTGGATTTGTCCTTAGAAGTTCCATCCAAGTAAATATATATTTATTTGAATTTTGATTATCTCAAACAATAAAATTTTTGAGGTTTGAATATATTTTAATATCTTCATTTTTTGTTAAATAAAATATAATTTAAAATAAATCTTTACAATTGTATGCAACCAACTTTGTGATATCTCAATTAATTCTTAGTAATTCAAAAGTTAACATAAATGTATCTTAATACAATACAACATAAATTTGCTATAATAAACAATAACAATGACAATAAAAATATATCAAAACCACATCTTATGCTTGTACGTATGTGTTGATGGGTCTTAAATCCCTTGATTCAACAGTAGGAACCAAACCCACCACCGAGACCCAATTAGACTCTACAGCTAAGTGTAGTTTAAGAAAAAAACAATTGCCACATGGCGTCATCTTCTAACAAATTCTTTAACAGTAAACCCAGGATATATATTGAAAACGGTGACTTCTCTCATACTCAGACCAACTGATAAATAGTTCTTCACAAGTTTGGGCCCATGGAAATTTGTGATGTTCCATCGGAGCCGCATATATCCCCCCAATGTCCATCGCATGCGCCCGATACTTTACTAGGTTGGATTTCAACTATTGTAGCATGGTTCAGCCTCTAATTGGATGCTCTGCAAATCATTGCACTTTCCCTGGTCTTGTGTCAGTCATATTTGTGAGCTCTTCGGTCCATAGCAAATCTTGTTTGGCGTGTGACTTAATCACGTCACACAAGTTGATGAAGTTGTCGGGGGTTCCGAACTCGGGGAGTTCGATATCTTTCATTACTTTATTTAATTTATCCCAGTGCTTCTTTCATCTGATCCATTTCTCTTGGATTGCTCAGTGTGGGTTTCTTCACAGGCATTGTTCCTACAACTGAAAATGGTCCTTTAAACATGTGTACAGAGTAGCGTTGGGTGGAAAAATATGAAATGAAGCATAAAACAACATAAGATGATACATACCTATGATGCTTGCTAAAATTTTTGTTTAATACTCACTGAACCTTGGAAGCCTTCTACAGATCACTAAACTTGCTCCTCTGTGTGCTCTGAACTCCTTGCCACACATAATAGGTTCATACACAATGACTCAAAAGAATATAATGGGAGAGATCCTATCAGTCGTATCAATCAGTTAATACGAGTAATGAATGCAATTCAAAACAAACTACCATTGGATCTCTGCAAATAAATTCTAACTCGGTTGACAACGGAGGCGTGGAGGGAGATGCATTGTATCAACAGGCTTAAACAACCCCTTTTGATTTGCGCACGAATAAGAAACTAATGCACGATCTATGAATTAACTAACATTTAAAATGTGTCATACCTAACGTATCTTAGGGCTAAAATGTCTCATCACATCGTGTCTCTCCGGCAAATAGATCGGGGACCGATGATATCCTTGTGTATTTTTTCATTGGTGTCCCCCTGAGATGACCTCCGGTGCCAAAAGGTATCGGGGATCGATGATCAGGGATAGTTTGAGCGCGTCGTTTCTTTCCAGGTTATCATCTTCATAAAATCCTGACGCCGAAATATTTCAGAAGTCGACAATCAGTGATATCACCTTTACTTCACGCAACACTTATTCTTTTTGCTTCTTCCTGATACTGACAAGGATCGGTCGTCGGCGATATTCTTGTGTTAACGCCCATCGCGTAATAGAATCCTGTCTACTGACACCAACGAATATCGGGGATCGACTATTTTGGTCTTCTCGAGCATTTTCCGTCACCTCTAATCCTTACCGATGTCTAACTTCTTAAGCGCATTGGAGAAGAGTTTCGACTGTTGATTCTTTAAGTAAATGTTAGTCTCTTTTAAATTTATGATGATTTTCACATGCTCAAGTAGACTTTAAAAGTTTAAACAGGAAAACACAAGATATGATAAATCAAGGCAACAATTTTCATACTGAAGTGGCAATCAAACATTGCAAGAGATCAAGTGGTACCCAAAAAGTAAACATAGTAAAAAAATGACACAAATTTTTTAGGGTGTGTTGAGTGCTCAACAAATGGAGATTTACTGGGTGAAAGAAGAATCTCTATCCTTCTTCCAAGGCTCGACTAATACGAAAGTTGATGGAGAACTTTGAATGGTTTTAAATCATAACCTCTTGACCTTTGAATTTGATATTCTCCAGTTGATGCTTCCAGGCCTACCCATGGGGTATTTTAACCTTTTTGTTTTCTTCTTCATTTCCTTTAACCTTGACTCGTGCCCCATTTTTACAAAAGTTTAGCAAAGTATTCACCAGCATAAATCCTTTAGTTACCTTTACTCACTTGCTTCGGTGTCACTTCACTACCAGCGAGCGTCCATAGCCTCGAGGAGTCACCCCGACATCATAGACCTTGCTCCACTGCTAGCGAGCATCCATATCCCCGACGGAGATATCTGCATACCCTTTCCTACTGTTCACTCTTTTGATAATATCAATTTTTCTCTAGCATGATGGCTTCAACGAGTGGGAGAGGAGGATGTCTGTTTGTTTTCAAAGTGAGATGGTTGAGGTGGATCCTTTACTATCTTTGTCTTTTGGGTTCATGTAGTCCTTCCCAGATTTCCTTCATTCCCTTAAGGTCTTACCAAACCACTAAGTAGACACTTCTGGCATTTCTCTGAAGTCATTCATTCGCTCATATTAGATAAAGGACTCCTCAAAGTAACTGCAAGTTATACAGTGCTTCTCGTGTTTGAAAGTGAGTGATGAGTTAGGAATAGAGTTCGCTATGTTACATGATTTTAAGGTCAACCATTGTCTTGCAGGACACACCTTCAAAAGCACAAAAAACCAGAAAGAAATGAAAACAACAAAAGAAACATTTCGCAATCGTGAAGATACTCAACAAAGAACATAAAACACACATATTTATTATTATATTATTATTATTATTATTATTTTTGATGAAAATTTTCATTGGAAAAATTGTTTTAGGGCCTGGCCATTTACTGGAAGGGCATCAGTTTCCCCCCTCAGATTTGGCAATCGATAAGTGCTTGCCCCAATATTCTTAGCCACCTGGAAAGTTTCGAGCCATGGATTCTAAAACTTAGAATGCTTCCCTTTTGGTTCATTTGCTCTGTCCCACTTAAGGACTAGGTATCCCACTTCAAAGTTTTTCTCTTTAGCCCTATGCTTATCGAACCATATTTTCACTATCTGTTGGTGAGATAGGAATTTTGACTTAGCCTTTTCTCTCTCTTCTTCCAGCATGAGCAGAATGTTGATTCTTTGTTGTATGGATGATGAAGGTTCCTCGCTAGAATCTTGGGCTAGTTGAAGAGATGGCAGATAGAGCCCATTTGGGAGGATGGATTCTTGCCCGTAAACCAGGAAGTACGGGGAATTTCATATAGCTTCCTTGGGTGTGACTCTATTGGCCCACGGAGCATTATGGAGTTGATTATGCCAATTCATTTGGTTATCTACAACCACCTTTTTTAATATCCTCACTAAGTTCTTGTTAGTTGATTCTACCACACCATTTCCTTGTGGATAAAAATTTGTAGAGTATCTGATTATGATTCCTTTGTCCAAAGAAAGCTCCATCAATTTGGTGGAAGAAAAATAAGCTACATTATCAAAGACTAAGACAGGGACACCAAACCTTGTGATTACCTGTTGTTCTATGAATTGGATTACCACCTTCTCATTTACATGAGTCAGAGGGATGGCCTCTACCCATTTCGTGAAATAATCGGTTGTAGTAAGAATGTACTTGTGATGTTTTGAAGAGCTGGGTGTAATTTCTCCTATGATATCCAACCCCCATTACTCAAAAGGCCTAGAGACAGTTACAGGTTGGAGTGGGACTGTTGTTCTCTTCTCCTTCCTAGTGCTCATTTGATAAGTATTATAGTTTCTAGCATTAGTATGAGCGTCTTTAAACAAGGTGGGCCAATAATAGTCGGCTCTCAGAAACTTATGAGTGGTGGTGTTTCCTGTGAAATGTCCACCTGTAGGTCCATCATGGAGCTCCTTCAACACTTTTTCTACATCTTCACAGTTGAGACATCTTAGTAGTACCCCATCATAATTAATCTGGAAGAGTACCAAACTTATAAGGTGATATTGTGCAGATTTTAACCTGAGGGCTCTCCTTTCCCTAGGGTTGAGATTTTCCAGACAAGTCCCGTGGTGTAGGAGATAAGATAAATCTTTATACCAAGACTCTTGTCCTGGGGATATGTATGATACTTCGCCACACCATAGTGCCATTTTGTTTTCCCATCCAGAATCTTCATTCACTTGGTCTTGGGATTTGGCTGCAAGCCTGCATAACCTTTTTCCTTTTACTAGTTTGGCGGGCTTTACATCTAGATCAAATTCATGGATTACAGCCATCTAGTTCCCTCTTCTTTCCCCCATTTATTTTTGAGTAAACAAGGATCGAACTGCAGGGTGTGGTGTAATCACTTTAGTGTGGTTCTTGAGGATGTAAGACCTAAAGTGTTTTACTGCCTTGTATACCGCATAGGCCTGCTTGTCTATAGCAGGATAATTGAGCTCAACTCCTTGAATATTAGTACTCATGAATGAAACTGGGGCCTCATTGATTTCATCATCCTTCTGATTCAAAACTGTAGCTAATGATTGGTCGGAGGCGAAGGTATAGAGGAAGAAGTCTCTATTGAAATTGGGACTTCGCAACATCGGAGCTCGGAATATAACAAATTTGATACTGCTGAAAGAACCTTTTCTCTCATCATCCCACTTGAATTCGACATCCTTTCAAATCATCTTTTGTAAATGTTTGATGATTTCTGCGAAATTGGGAGTGAAATTCCTCACAAAATTGATTTGGTTGAAAAAAGACTGCATAAATTTCTTGTTATGGGGCAAGGGGAGTTGAGCTATGGTCTTAATCCTTTCTGGGTCTATGTGAATTCCCACTTGAGATATGTTGTGACCTAGCAACTTACCTTCCTCTATACCGAAGATAGATTTCTTAGGGTTTAAGGATATACCATATTTTCTACACCTTTCAAAAATCTAAGTTAAGTGTTCGATGTGCTCTTCTCTATTCTTTGAATACACTGTTACGTTGTCAAGATACACCACCACACATTTATTGATTAGTCCCCGGAAAGATACGTCCATGGCCCTTTGGAAGGTTTCTCCTGCGTTGATTAACCCAAAAGGCATGCGTTTATAAGATAAATTTCCCCACTTGGTTCGAAAGGTGGTTTTTAAGCGATATTCCTCCAAAACTGGGACTTGGTTGTAACTTGAAAAACCGTATAGCAGAGAGAAAATCTCCAAGCTAGACACGGTCTATAGGAGTTGTTCCATTGGCGGGACTGGGTAATTTTCCTTCTCTGAAGCTCTATTGAGGTTCCTAAAATCTACGCACATGCGGATTTCTCTCGACTTTTTCCTCATCGGGACAAGATTTTCTGCCCATGTGGAATGCCTAACCTGGAAAATGATCTTGTCATCTAAAAGTTTCTTTAATTCCTGACACATGAGAGGCTCTAGGGATGGGCGATATTTTTGGAGCTTTTGTTAGAAAGGTTTCACTTCGGGTTTTAATGGGATAGTGTGTTGAATGATGCAAGTATCATATGTTTTCAAATCTCGATAGGACCATGCAAAGACATCTTGGTATTGTATGAACAATTTGAGATAAAATTTCCTTTCCTCTTTGGATATAGTCTTGCTGAGATTCACATTCTTTGGATTTTCTGAGGTTTTGAGATATATAGTTTCATGTAGGGGACAAGTGCTACCAGTCTTTGCATTTTTAGGCCCCTTAAATCATTCTTTCAGATCAAACAAATTTTCTAAATTAGCTATCCCTTTCAGGATTGTGTGAGACTTTGATTTATCAACAAGTGGTTCTGTTCGAGGGTCGATTTTTGCTAATTTCTCTTGGAATACTTCATCGTCAATAGCCAAATCTTTGAAATTGTCTTGGTTGGTAAGGAAGTTTATGATCTATATATCTTCTTCAAACACTTTCCAATTAGAAATGTTATTAGGCACCGATGGTTTGTAGAGTAGCTCCACAGTGAATCAAGAGGCTTCATAATCTTCTAGAGGCGATAACCTGGAAGAAACCGTGGCCAAGGAGTCAACAAGAATATTCTTTTCTCTGGGATAGCTGTAATGTTGAAGGCCTCAAAGTGTTCTATTAACCTATGCACATCCTATTGATATTTCTTTAGGTGTGGGGAATTGCAATGTATAGTATTTCTTACTTGTCTAACAATAATCTCAGAGTCTATGAAAACCTTCAATTCTTTGACATGCAAATCTATGGCTTTCTTTAATCCTTTTACTAGATCTTCATATTCATCAGTCTTGTTGGTACATTTGAATTCTAGCCTAGAAGATAGGAAATGACGTTTACCTTTGGTATCAATGAGGATGCACCCTGCTCCTGACCCTTCTTGCGATTTAGATCCATCAAAACAGAAAGTCCAAATTTGTGAACGACAATCGCTCTTTTCCTTTCCCTTGTTAATTTCTTGCTCTCCTATCTTTTGTTCTATAATCTCCAATGCAGGGTCTTGATAGAAGGGGATGTCTCCTGTCAGTATCAGTGAATCCTCTTGAAAAATCATTTTAGAGTTTTGAGTGAGAGGGACGTCGAACAAGAGAGGAGAAAAGTTTCCAAAGTGGGAATCGCAGGAATAATTACCCAACATGGGGAAATCCATGGATGAGGGTTCATTCATGGTTTCTAGGTCAGTGACCATATGTTTCAGGTATTTCTCCTTATCAATTCTAATCATGTTCTTGTATCCTTTTAGTGGAAACCAAAGGTGTGCCTAGTCTATACTGAAGTATCCATTTATCTTTTCATACCAATATCAACTTAGTAATAACCCATAGGCCTCTGGAATATCTACCACAATGATGTCAATCACTTGCACAAACTTGGGGTGTGTCGCTATTCTAATCATTACATCTTTGAGTTATCCCATGGTATTGACCTGGGTTTTGTCTAGTTGTATGACATGTTTATCACACTCTTGAGAGGAACACCATTTAGTTTTTTTCAAATAGAAAAGGGCATAATGTTTGAAGAAGCTCCAGAATATACCAAACAATTGTGAAGGTTTCTGTTGAAGACTTCAAACGTTAAGAGGAATGGTGGGATGAAAGGTTTTTCCTTTTTATCTTCTGAGCAAGTGTTCACGGTTAGTTTTCTCACCATATATGTGGAAGATAGATTTCTTTCCTGATCATTTCTCGTCGTCAGGTTTTCTACTAAGTTCAAATGTTGTAACAGAAAGTCTTTCTGCTGATGAATTATGCATATGTCCATAACTGATATATTATCCTTTAACTTTTTCAAATCTTCAACCATGTTGTAATCTAGTTTGGGCGATTCTTGGGTATGGATGATTATGGTTTTTCTACTAGGACTGAAAGGGGATCTCAGGTGATCGGGAGTTTCTTTACTCCTCTAGGTTTGGGTGGCTATGGTATCTTTCGAGATAGGTAGGCCTTTATTATGTGTATGTATCATTGAGACTTCCGCAGGCTTCTCCCAAGGCTCGAACAGGTTGTCGAAAGGCATGATCAGGTCAAGATCCCATATCAACATAGTTGTATCTTGTGGTGGATCAATCTCTTCCTGGTCAACAATGTTAATAATTGAACTTCTTGGTTGTTTGGTCAAGGAGAATTCATCCAGAAACCGATTTGCCATCAAATTCATGGCATGCACCCATTGAGGGAAGTCTCTTTCAGAGTGGTTTTCCTGGTGATAAGTACATAAAGAATCAGATGCCACATTCCCTAGATCAATATTTAAGTTGTTTGGGGGAGGTTCAATTACTTTGAATGGTGGGTTTCTTTTAAAGAAAGGTTTATAGGGCCGTTGGCCTTGGTTTCCCTCCCTTTCATTCCTCTTCATGTCTATGATCTTGTTTGATAATTTATTAACCATGCGTTGTAGATCTTCTATATCTCCATTACCCTTGTCGAAAGTCTGTTTAGTTGGTTTCCCCGATGGTCTAGTCAAAAGGAGTCCTCTCCTGGGAGGAGGCTGAGCTTCTTTCTTCACTAGAGAGGCCTAGCCTTCTTTACATCCTTTCATTTGGAATTGTATTGTTTAGGCCTCTTCAAAATTTTCCGCCAAGGTTTTCTTGGCGGCCCTTTTCAAAAACATAGAAATAGAAGCCGGGAGTGCGTTAGCATAAACCTCGATTTGCAACTCCTGTGTTTGTTTTTCCGCAGGTTGGAATTTGTTTAAGATGGTCGTGAATCTTTGATTGAAATATTTAACCCGTTCTTTCAGATTCATGGTGGCTGCGAACAACTCAGTCATCAGAGCTCCCATAGTAGTTTCCTCCAAAAATTTATCTAGAAAGTCCTTTTGGAACTTCGTCCAACTGGTTATAGATCCTACTGGCAGATTAAAATACCACGTGGAAGCTGAATTTTCAAAATTGTAGGGGAAAAGTTTGCAGACTATGTCTTCATGTTGGATGTTCATAATTTTGATTGTGAGTATGAAATTCTTGATATGATCTTCAGGTAAACCTGAAGTCTTGGGGTCGTACTTGGGAATAATATTCTTCGGGTGATGGGGAATATTATATACTCGTCCAGGGATGGCCACAACATCTCTAGCCAACCAAGGTTGGTTGTTCTAAGGTGGTATTTTCCTTTCTTCCTCTTCGTCATTTTTACCTTCCATATTTTTGGAATCCGAGTTGAACTCTTTTTCTTTTGAAAATTCATCTGGCTCAGAGATGTCGTTGACTGGCGTCTCAGGGATAAGATTCAGGGGGTGTTCAATTTCAGTGATCACGAAGTCTATTAAATCTTCTACCGCATGGACGAAAACTTCGTTGGGAGTACTGGAAACTGGTCTGCTTATTTTTTTTCTTCGAGGAAGTATCAGAGCTAAGGGAAACACACTGATTTTTCAGGCGTAGGCTCTTGTGAGTCTTCTAAACTAATTTAATTCCTCCTGAGGAAGAGCGTAAGGTATTTCGGGGAACAATTGTTCTTCCTCGGGCTGGGGTGAGTTACCCGTTTCGGGAGTACCTAGCGTGTGTGGGCTGTCTTGTGAAGGACTAGCCATGCATGTGGGCTGTTACGAATCTGTAGGCTGTTTGAAATGCTATATAAAATATATATTCAACCATTCATTCTCAACCCTCCTTCTAGCGCCAATTTTGTTGATGGGTCTTAAATCCCTTGATTCAACAGTAGGAACCAAACCCGCCATCGAGGCCCAATTAGACTCTGCAGTGTTTAATAATGGAATGGTTTTCCAGATCCTGTGATTCGACCAAATTATCGATGGGATTTGTGTTTTCTTGTGAAGGATCTTCCTTCATTTAATACTATTCTCTTCTATATTTTCTCTTGGGTGGGAATGGTATGAGAGATGCAAGCCAGTATAAACCAACTTGACAACAAACAAGATTAAGTTTTACTACTAGGGAAGAGGCTGAGCTTGGGATAACCCGCTGTTCAAACATGCAGACAATTATTCTATACCACGAGCCTAGTACTAATACATTAACCACGTGAGAATCTAATTATTGTATGAGAAACTAATTATAAAAAAGAAAAGCACACATGTAATAAGATAATGGTAAGCAAAATAATTCATCTACCATAACCGTTCATCACATAATAACACAACGATTAATCTTCATCATTAAAGAAAAGAACATCAAAACATTGCACCAGATAACTTCACAACATAATTAATTGCTCTTACTCATTACTGCATCATTCATGAAACATGATAGGAAGTAGTTCTTCTCCAAGTTCAATCACATGCATTTGATGAAAATAGCTTGTCTCTGGTCCAGAAGGACTTCTCAATTCATAACAGCTTCAAAATAATTCTTCACACAAAAAAACAAAGAGTTATTGCAACAACCATCGACCCTCAACTAATTGGTCAATGTCTTTATTTATAATCTAAAGTTTAACTGAAAATAACGGCTAAGTGCAGTTTAAGAAAAACAAAAATCGCCACGTGGCGTCATCTTCTAACAATTTATTTAACAGTCAACCCAGGATATCTCTTGAAAAGGGTTACTTCTCTCGTACTTAGAACAAATGATAAACAATTCTTCACAAGTTTGGGCCCATGCAAATTTGTGCTATTCCATTGGAGCCGCATGTATCCCCTTGATGTCCATCGCATGCACCCGATACTTTACTAGGCTGGATTTCAACTGCTGTAGCATGGTTTGACCTCTAATTGGATTCTTTGTAAATCGTTGCACTTGCCTTGGTCTCACTTCGGTCCTCTTTGCGAGTTCTTCAGTCCATAGAAAATCTTGTTTGGCATGTGACTCGATCATGTCACACAAGTCGACGAAGTTGTCGGGGGTGCCGAACTCGGGGACTCCGATATCTTTCATTACTTTATTTATTTTATCCCAGTGCTTCTCGCATCTGATCCATTGCTCTTGGATTTCTCAGTGTGGGTTTCTTGTAGACATTGTTCCTGCAACTGAAAACAATCCTTTAAACATGTGTACAGATTAGCGTTGGGTGGAAACATATGAAATGAAGCATAAAACACCATAAGCCAATACATACCTATGATGCTTGCTAAAATTGTTGTTTAATACTCACTGAACCTTGGAAGCCTTCTATAGATCACTAGCCTTGCTCCTCCATGTGCTATGAACTCCTTGCCACACATAATAGGTTCATACACAATGAATTAAAAGAATATAACAGGATAGATCCTATCAGTCGTATCAATCAGTTAATATGAGTAATGAATGTAATTCAAAACAAACTACCATTGAATCTATGCAAATAAATTCTAACTCGGTTGACGACGAAGGTGCGGACGAAGATGCATTCTATTGACAGGTTTAAACGGTCCCTTTTGATTTTTGCACGAATTAGAAAATAATGCACGATCTATGGATTAACTAACATTTAAAATGCATCATACCTAACATATCTTAGGGCTAAAACGTCTCATCATGTCGTGTCTCTCCGGTGGATAGATCGGAGACCGATGATATCCTTGTGTATTTTTTCGTTGGTGTCCCCTTGAGATGACCTCCGGTGTCGAAAGGTATCAGGGATTGGCGATGAAGGATAGTTCGAGCGCGTAATTTCTTTGCGGGTTATCATCTTCGTAAAATCATGACATCGAAATATTTTGGAAGTCGACGATCGGTGATATCACCATTACTTCACGCGACGCTTATCATTTTCGTTTCTTCCTGATACCGACGAGGATCGGTCATCGACGATATTCTTGTGTTAACGACCCTCATGTAATAGACTCCCGTCTTCCAACACTGATGAAGATCAGGGATCAGCTATTTTGGTCTTCTCGAGCATTTTCCGTCACCTCTAGTCCTTTCCGATGCTGAACTTCTTAAGCGCGTTGGAGAAGAGTTTTGACTGTTGATTCCTTAAGTAAATGTTAGTCTCTTTTAAAGTTACGATGATTTTCACATGCTCAAGAAGACTTTAAAAGTTTAAATAGGAAAACACAAGAGATGATAAATCAAGGAAGCAATTTTCATACTGAAGTGGGAATCAAACATTGCAAGAGATCAAGTGGTACCCAAAAAGTAAACATAGTAAAAAATTGACACAGACTTTTTAGGGTGTGTTGAGTGCTCAACAATATGTTTAATTTATTTTCAATATGGTGGTTGTAAATGGTTGTTAACTTTTTATATCTAACACAATTATAAAATGAAGGAAAAAAAATTTAATTGTCCATTATAGATACCCATAATAAAATGAAACATCCACAATATAAATGTCTAAACAAATCATTTACAAATCAGTCTTCATTTCCATCACCTTGATTATCTTCCTCTCTTGGAATTGTAACATAATTTTTTTTAAAAACATGTTTAGATCTTGAATTATGTCTTAGTAGGAACCACCAATCCCCATCCAACACATCTGGGTAAAAATACACTTGGTTGCAATGTTTTGGGAAAACATAAGGATCCTTACTTTCAACCCGCAATGTTTTAGATTTAATACATATTATCCCACTATCACGATCTTCCTTTACATTTATACGTTCAAACGTATTTCACCACTTGCAACAAAAAATAACACATTGAAATGATGAGACATCCACTAGCATGATCTCTTGTATCTTTCCAATGTAACCTAACTTCCCGGCCATCAGTTTTTCATCATAGTTGCTAGCTCAACTATATTGGTTGAACTCAACCTCCACTCCACAATCTTGTGTGATGTGTCCATCATCAACATACTAAGTGTGAAAATGATGTCCATCCTCCCACATAGATGGGAACAAATGCACTTGTAAAAATGTGAACAAAGGACAATGTCATATGTCTAATAACTGAAGCATTAATAAAAACATAATACGTGTTACAATTCAAATGTGAAATATTATAAATAGAATCTGGTACTCAGAGAGGTTATTACAAAGTTGTTGCACTCGATCCCTATGTTTAGTGCATCCATATCTTCTCCACGTGGGTTACGACTGGATATATCATATTTATCTTGTATATACTCAACCACCCAACTATTGGGACATATCTTTTACATATTTTCTTTTAAATGATCAGGACAAGGCATGATTCTACCATTCAACCATCTGAATCCTTTCTTTTCATTGTCCCATTTCCTTCTTTTCTCTTCATACAATGTGACCCATGGTCGCATTGCCTCCACGTTGTAAAGAACAAATTTATTGTTGACATCCATTTCTAAATTCGCCGATATATACAAAAATTCAAAATGATTAGCATGAAATCAAATATTTATTATCAATTTAAAGAACAAATTTATTGATGGCATCAAAATTTCTAAATTCGCTGATGTATAAAATAATTCAAAACAAATAGCATGGGATGAAATATATATTATCAACTTCAATATTAACAATTTCTCTGTATTAAATTGACAAAATATAACTTGTTTCATACTATTTTAGACACTGCCAGGACCCGTGCTGAGCTTAACCATTCTTGGGCAGCGATTGAATGAGCTATTAGTATTCAAGAACAATTGGAAGCTAGACGTAGACAATCTAGAAATCAACAGTAACCTTCCTTTTCCTCAGTTTTGGATTTTCTTTCATGTCCTTAGATTCTCGTGCTTCTAGAAGAAGAAGAGGCTTGTCACCTGAAATCAATCCTATTGCTAAAATTAGAAGAAGAAACATTGTGTTATCTGCCCAACAAAGTGCTCTAAGGAGAACTTTATCCGATTCATCCAATTCGTCTTTCTTTCCCTCACCTATTAGCCACAATATGGCATCTAGTGGAGGCTCTGGTGGCACTGGAAGTGATCCATGTTCTCAATATTCATCGTCATCAGTGATTGGTAGCTTATATAGCCACCATATCCTTGTACAATCTACCACAAATCCCACCAAATTCATTAAAAAGTATGGGATTTTTTAGTTCGAAGAAGACGCCACAACCACACCATGGCATGTGTCCTCTCCTCTTAACCTATCACCTACTACTTGTCCACTTCTGAAGTTTAAAGAGAAATTTCCTAAGTTTTCAGGAAATAACATTGTCGGTACAAATGAACACCTGGTGGCATTTTCTAATGCTTGTAATAACATAGGGGCCAACGAAAACGACACCTACATGCATTTGTTCATCAATTCCTTGGAAGGAAAGGAAACAACCAACTTCTTTGACCTTCCTCCTAAGATTCTGTCTACTTGGGAGGAGTTTATCTATTGGTTCCGATCCACTTATGGGCAATCCAAAATCCATGCCAAGAAGTTAAGGGAATACAATAACGTCACTTATAAATATGGTGAGACCATCAAGTCTTTCAACTTGCGTTTCACCAAGTTATAGAATCAAATCCCCAAACTTATCCGCCCCTAGAACCAAGCCGCTTTCATGCATTACTACAATGCATTGTATTCTCCCTACCATCATAGGATTGAGGAAAAATCCATTGATAATCTCGGTTCTACTCTGCATACTTTCTCAGAGTATGAAGAACAACTTGAAAGAACTAGTCTTCCCAAGGGGAAATCAGTTAGATGGACATACATGCCCTCTCTCTTACAACTAGTACAAGATATGAACACTCGTATGATAGCATATGAGAGGAAGGGTACTATCTCCCCTCTCACCCCTGGAGCTTCATAGTCTTTTTCACCCCCTTTTAGAAATCCAATTGAAAACAATTTTCACCCTAAAGCTATCCTGCCTCGGAGTTGGTGTAAATTTTGCTAAGAACACCATGAAGAAACCACATGTGAGGTAAAGAAGAGTGTCAAAGATAAGATCTTTGGTAAAATACTAGAAGCTCCTATTTCCGTCCTAGATTTTATAGAGCCAGAAGATGTTATGGTTATTAATACTAGGAACAAAGCCTATTCTCCCGGAAAATTTGACTCTCTTCGTAGTTCTTCTAGACATAGATCATCCTCAACCACTGCTATGCTCTAGGTTCCTAAGGTCCCTGAGAGTCAAATAATCACTCCCCTCTTCCCTCTTCCAAATACAATATCTTGAATCAATTGGCCAACATCAAAGCATATGCAACCCTCCTAGACATGGCTGTCATCCCTGAACAACATATGCATCTGAAACAATTCATGGAAGGAAAAACTTCCTTGTAGTCAATATTTTCGAAGGGGTAGATGAATATGATTCTTTTGTAAATAAATTAGGTGTACATAACTTTATATAACCTGTAAAAAATCCTAGCTTTTATATTTCTGTAAAAATTATGGATAAGATTTCCCATTGTTGCTTCATCGATGGTGGTTCAGACCCAAGTGTGATGTTGAATATTATTATGGAAGAGATAGGCTTGTCTTGTACAAATAAAAATGCCAGAAGCATGCTCTCCTATAATAGTCTACAAAAAAAAACCATAGGCAAGATTAAGGATGTAACCTTGGTTTTATGCGCTCATCCTGAGATAAGGACAACCCTCAACATTCAGGTGATTGATATGCCTGTAAGAAATTACTCAGTTATCTTGAGGAGAGATTGGCAAGCCTTAAAAGGTGGACACCTCTCGCTCGACGACACACATTTATCCATTCCTTAGAATGGTAAGAATATTATAGTCCTTAGAGAGGGAAAAATTTCACCCTACATAGAGAGTGTTCCACAATCTAGCGTAAACTATATCGAAGAAGACATAGGAGTGTATTCCATATTTGTTGAAGAGGATAATATTCCTTTGGAAATAATTGATTTAGATGATGATTTATGGCACATGCACTTTGATGGTTCATACTCTAATGAAGGTAATGGGGCTGGTATTATCCTTGTTTCCCCTGCAGGAAAAATTCATAATATGTCATATAGGTTGGAGTTTTCTTGTATGAACAATGTCGCTGAATTCGAAGATTTATTATTAGGCATTGAGAACGCCCTTAATCTTGGTTGTGCTCACCTTTCCAGTATTCAGAAATTCTGATCTTGTTGTGAACCTGATACGTAAGATATGCTCTTCTAGCAACAAGCTGATGGAACAATACTCCCAAACTGTTTGGGCACTTGTCTCGAACCTTCTATATTTCAACATCACTCATGTTAAGAAGGAGCTGAATTCAATGGCTGATTGGTTAGTTGTCTTTGCATCCTCTCCTAATAAACAACTTTTGCCTCACATGCCTAATTGTGCTTTTCAATCTCTACATCGTCCATGTATTCTTGAAAATGAAGGATCTTGGAAGGCCATCCCTAACGATGAGAGCATTTGTGCTATCATTCAAAATGAACCTCTTAAGCCTGATGATATTATATCCATAGAAAATAATAAGATTCATGAGGGCTTGACTCCTCTTGAGAGTTCATTTTCATTGAGTGTTGTAGGAAATAAATAAAAAAAGAAAGAAGAGGAGTTACGAAAGATGGTGGTTGAAACCATCCTCCTAAACATTAGGACACCTGAATATTCAACGAATGTTAAAATAAATGTCCAATGTTCTGATAAAGAAGAGATGGGATCGACCGGGCTACTCGGTGAATATCAATTTTTTTTTGCTTGGTCTTATGAGGATCTTCCTGGTTTTGATCCTAGTCTTTTTCAACATATTATGAAGCTAGCTAGGAAAAAACAAGAACTTGTTAACTCTGCATTGGAATCACCCTTTCGAATGGAGTTGAAATATCTCTTAAGGTTTGGAATGCTTTTTTCAGTCCACACTGAATGGGTTTCAAATTGGGAATCGACCTCAAGGACCACTGATAATATTAGAATCTGTATTAGTCTTTGAACTTTCAGGCGAGCGATTATGAGAAATCCCTTCCCTCCTCTCAATATGGAAATGTTTTTGCAACAGGTTGTAGAGTCACAGCTAGGGCCCTTACTTGAGATTTTGTTTGGTTACAAGAGAATCAAAGTAAAGGGGGAAAATGTTCACAAAAACACTTTTATTACTAATTGCGATACTATGCCTTACAAATGCCTGCCTTCTGGCTTATTTGATGCAAGTATTGCCTTTAAAATTCCTATACACACAACTTTCAATGAATTGGTTAGTATCCATGCTTATCTTGATGATTTAGTCATGTGCGTCAAAGGGCTAATAATTACATCAGAATTTCAAGTGTTGGGTCCTTTCCAAATTACCTATGTCTTGGACACTAACTCATACATTTTAAGAAAATTACAGAGACAATTGTTTTCCTAAAACACTAACAGTCCTCACTTGAAGTATTGTGAGGGGCCAACGTGAAAAGTTCTAATGCTAATTGGATTTCTGTATACTAGTAGCCTAGCTCTGCTTTCAATTTTTTTGCTTCTTTTCTATGCTTACAGTACTTTGATTTCTGCCTTCTGAGTTAAGTTTTCTTTCCTTGCTACGTTCATTTATGTCTTTTATTTCTGTTGTTTTAGTTTCTCAAACTTTACTTCCATCATGATTTTGTTTCCTATTATCTTTGGTTAATTTGGTCAAATAGGATGTTGGATCAATTCTGCCACAATGACACTCTTGCAAAGAATTGTTAGTCAATAACAATCAAGCTTACACAACTATTATTATGTTAAGCCCTAATATTGGCTCATTACCCCTTAATTTGGGCATATTATATTAGTAATGTTATTTTATT
>ML818987.1:136581-146925 GCA_009831015.1 Picea engelmannii | reverse complement strand
ATATATATATATATATATATATATATATATATACATATATTATAAACAAATGGTGGCGTATTCCTTAATCTTAAATTTTTAGAATAATGAAAAGGATAAATGGATCCTCTTTCCGTAAATTATTAATCCCTACCACCTCTACCATTAATAAAAGTTACGCATGTAAAAATAAAAGAGAATTATTAGTGAGCGCACACACTCTTTGAGTTTAAAAAAAATAAAAATATAAACGAAAAAAATAAAATAAAATAAAAAGAAAAATAAGAAAATAAAAGGGAAAAGGGGGGAAAACCTAAAAGAGGGGGATTTAGGGTTTGAGACTAGATTAAAAAATGGAGGAGGCGGGGAAAGGAGGGGAATTTTTTGGAGCTATTGGTATTTTTTATGCTACCAGACTAGAGACTGGACTGATTTCTTGTAGGAGTTGGGGATTCTCAGCAGACTTGAGTGGTAGCTCAGCCTTGGAGGGGAGCTGAGAAACTAGGCTATCGTATGGGTTGTGTGTGGCCCCTTTGCAGCTCGGGGGGCTAAGGGGGAAGGAGAGTACCCCTAGCGTTTGGCTGGGAGGTGCCGGTGAGTCCTCTAAAGTCGACAAGCAGAAGCAGGAGCAGGAGCTGCGGGAGCACAAGAATCATTTGGTGCAAGCGTTAAGGACACAGGTATGTAAATCTCTGGGCATTTCTGTCTTACTGCATGTGTCCATAAACTGTAGTTTTAATGGTTATTGTGTGATTAGTAGTTCCAGTGGTTATGGCTATTTCGTTCTCGTGGTTTAAGGTCCAGCTGTTCGTTTGCATTATCTTCCATACGCGTTGCATTTTACATACACATGGGCGCGTTTTCTTGCAATAGATTTTCCTTTTCTTTTACCTTAGGCGATTTTTTATGCACCTGGGCGTATATGTCTGTATTGGGCGTTTTCCGGCAGTAGGGTTTATCTCTTTTTTCGCTGGGCATTTAGTTATATCGGGCGTTTTCCTCCTGCAATGGTTTCTCTTTGTACCCTGGGCATTGTTATTTGTGTTGGGCGTTGGTTTTTCTCCATGGGTTTTCTGCTAATATGTTGGGCGTTTTTTTTTACACACAAGGGCGGTTTTTTTTCCGCAGTAGGGTTTTCTTTTTATAAACTGGGCGTCTAAATTGGTATTGTGCGTTTTCTTCTCGGTGTGTTATCTCATGATACCTTGGGCATTTTTCTTTTTTCACAGGGGCATTTTTCTGCAGTAGGGTTTTCTTGATAAACTGGGGCGTATTATATCTACCGTGGGTGTGTTTTTCTGTGGGTTTCCCTTTTTATATCTTGGGCATTATACATAACGTGGGCCAATTTCCAGTGGGACTTCTCTTTTACCGGGGCGTTGTTTTTATTTCCTGCCCGTACTCTACAGGTCTGCGTCTTCTGTTTTTTTTTAATTTCCTCAAAATGCTGGGTAGTAACCTCCTTGTTGGTGAGATCTGGATATTGAAGTACGGTCTTGTAGTTTTTATTATATGAGTCAGTTACTTACAGCTAGATTAAGAAGTGGCAGTAAATCTCATTTTCCTAATTGATAGTTTCATATAGTAGCTCTTCCATCACCTTGTATTGCACCTTCTGGACAATTGCATGTTGAGTGATTCTTATTGGGTATCCTTAATAAATTTATTGGAAATGAAAAGGTATATTCTTAAAGGAATTGAGATGGCAGAAGTCTTCGCTTGTAATAAATTTTTGGGACTGTAATAACCGTGGCTTCAATCCTGGCACCCTCTCATTCTACCTTAACACAATATACGTTGCAGGTATGGGGCGTCAATTGTGTTAAGGTGCATCATTTAGTTCGTTTCCTTGATGATTGTGCTTAAGAACCTACCCCATTATCTCCTTCGTTTATTCATGTAATAACCATGTAACAAATTTCGAAGCCCTTAAACGAAATTACTGGTGCCTACTCCCACCGAGCCTTTAATCTCACCGCCTGATAATAATTTAAGGTGTTACTACGTTGGGAGCGATGGCTGCCTTATTCACCAGGTGTCGTGCAAGGCTGAATCCATGGGGCACTAAGCCTGCATGAAGGAGACTGAACTTGAACCTTCCTTTTGCCTTCCATCACCCTGCGTGTTAATTTTACCTTCTACGGCATTGCAAGCAGACCGTCGTTTCCCTCACCTGCGCGTCCCCCTCGTCCCCTTTGAAAAATACGCCTGTAGCAGATGGTGGCACATGCATTCCCTCCTCCCTTACCTCCGCGTTAATGCAGCTCTAACCTGGGCGCTGGCCGAGGATCCTGAGAACCCTAGATTCTAAGTTTTAATTTATGAGTTTAATGATAACCTCATTTTATTTAATGCTTTTATTGTTTAAAACACAATATCAAGATGACGCGTAAGCAACCATGTTAAATTTGTTTGAATTAATGCTATTATTATTTTAATGCAATATAATGATGATGTGTAGGTTTAAAATGCAATACTGATGATGCTTAAGTTGCCATGATAACCTCGTTTTATTTTATGCTATTATTGTTAAAAATGCTATATCATGATGAGGCGTAAGTAACCATGTTAACCTGTTGATTTAATGCTATTATTGTTTTAAAATGCAATATCAAGATGGCGCGTAAGCAGCCATGTTAACTTTGTTTGAATTAATGCTATTATTGTTTTAATGCAATATAATGATGATGCGTAGGTTTAAAATGCAATACTGTTGATGCTTGAGTTGCCAAGATAACATTGATTTATTTAATGTTATTAGGGTTTAAAATGCAATATAATGATGATGGTGGATTAGACAGGCTATGCCTTTGTTTATGTAAAGCAAGATTGGTTCTTCATTTGTCATTGAGTCGGGCTTTATTCATTCATTATTCATTTAAAAAAAAGGGGGGTTTATTTCTTTAATTGTTTCTCATTTAGGGTATGGATGTCTTTATTATTGTATTTGGGAGTTAGTTAGCGGATCGGCATGGTCATTTAATGAAAAGGGTATATTTAGATTTGACTTTGCACCAATTCCACACAATTACCCTCCACCGAATTATTTGCCATGATTTTAATTAATATTTGTTAATTTGCAAGGAGTACACTTGATGTCGGCAATGTTATATTGTTTAAATTGGATGCAATGATAATAATTGTTAAATAGTAATATTAATATTGGTTAAAGACGCAATTTTAATATTTGCTTAATGGCAATGGTAATGCTTGTTCAAATGACAATGGTAATGCTTGTTCAAATGGCAATATTAATAATTGTTTTATTGCCTTGGTATTATTCGTTTAATTTGAAATAATAAGGTTGTTTAATTTGCCAAGGCAATGATGATGTTTGATTCGCAAAATTAATATTTGTTTAATTTCCATGATATTACTTGTTAATTTGCAATAATAAGGTTGTTTTAATTTGCCAGGGAATTGATGATGGTTGATTCGCAATTTTAATAGTTGTTTAATTTCCATGATATTACTTGTTAATTTGCAATGATAAGATTGTTTTAATTGCCATGGAATTGATGATGGTTGATTCACAATTTTAATATTTGTTTAATTGCCATGATATTACTTGTTAATTTGCAATAATAAGGGTCGTTTTAATTTGCAAGGTCAATGATGATGGGTGATTCACAATGTTAATATTGTTTAATTGAACTGTTCAAGATGATGTCTAAGCTGCAAGGTTATTATTAGTTTCATTTGAAGGTTAATGATAAGGTCTATTGCTATGCCAATATTTGTTAAATTATTATGACCTGTATCCTATTCTTCAAGTTGTTAAACCCTTAATGTTGATCGATTCTAAATGCTAATTTAAGGTGTACATATCAACTTATTGAGTTTTAAATGCTCTCAATACTGACCTAAAGTTGTAATCAACAATTTGGTTTATGACCCGCCTTCAGGATGTAAAACTACATTTAAAACAGACCGGTTCAGTGATAAGTTCTTTTCGTCCTATTAGATCATGGATATTGGCCTTTAGCCAGGAATATTGGTCAGGTAGTTGACGAGGTTGTATTTAGCTTATGCTTCCTATGTGGATTATTGTTCTTTAACCCTTATTGTACTTGGATATAATCAATCCCTTGTTGCTCTGCTTGTTCTGGGAGTGATATAGACACCTCCTGATAAGCCTTGGTATTTATGTCTGTGTGTTTTTCTGCGTCAAGAATCCAGTGCCGTATCAAGAGTCTCGGGCCCTTTAAAGGCAGGGTTTCCACTCTTGCGACACACCTGAGGGGCTTACTAGTTTATGCCTGAGCAATCGGCCAGGAGCCTATCTGACCTTCTCTCTCTCCGAAACAGAGGACTAAGATTAAATGCCATGATTTTCTATGCAGCAATAGTAAACTCCACTACTATGGATTCTCCCATCCATGACTGTATCGTACGTAACACCTTGTGTGGTTTTCTTCTTATAGCTGCTTGTTGTGCGCCTTGTGTCCTCTTGTCGTGATCGTCATGGTTGCGTCTTGTCAGTCATCGGTTGGCGATGTAGAGTCCAGTGTGTCTGTTTCCCTTCCCACACGCGCACACACACTTTTAAAACCAAAAAAAATAAATAAAAAAATTCACCTGTTTTCAGCATTGTTGTCGTAACGAGGAGGGTTGTTACATATGGTATCAGAACCAGTTTGACCCACGACTTGGGGTTCTCTATGGCTTCGTTGAAATGAGCTTGTCTTATTATACTGTTGTTGATTGAGTTGATTGTGTGCATGCAGGTAATCATGGTTAGAGGACGCCGCGGAGGTAGACGACGGGGTGCTAGGGGAGGAGGCGAGACGTCTCCAACAACATCCACGCCTGAGGGGTCTAACCCCCAGGGAGGTGAGCAGGTTCTCGGATAGGAACATATATCAGTTGGTGATGTTATTGGGATGATGAGATCCTTTCAGCGCATGTCCAAGGCTTTGATCAGTCGTTTTGACAGAGACGAGGCAAGGGCGTCGGCACCCCATGAGGTTCTGCTGTGCACATCGGTCGTCACAAGCAGCATTCACCGTGAACTCAAGAAGGTAAAATTTCCCGAGTTCTTTGGTGCCCCGGACGGTGCCGCCGCCGAGGAATGGTTGGATAATATGGCGATGTGCTTTGCACTTTGAGATTATACCTCCAACATGAAGGTCCGCATGGCGGTCTTTCAACTGAAGGGGAGCACTCTTCTATGGTGGAAGACGCTCCTGCTATAGCTGAACATGGCCATGGAAGACGTGTCATGGGAACTGTTTGAGGAACGGTTCCAAGAGAGGTACCTTTCTGAGGAATTCATTGAGCGTCAGCTCAACGAGTTCAACATGCTACGACAGGGAGGTCGTACAGTGCCCAAGTACGAGGCATGATTCATGGAGCTGCTCCGGTATGCTCCACACCTTAACACAGAGAAGCTCAAAGTCAACAGGTTCGTGTTTGGCCTTAACGCCAGTCTGCGTGCAAAGGTTAGGATCTTGATGCCTCAAACCTTGCACGACGCTGTCCAAAAGGCCCTCATAGCAGAGGAGGAGCTTATCAACGGGGGTCAGACCATAACTCCAGTGAGACCTGCAGGGTAGAGTTCATCTGGTGCACCGCGGCATCAGGCACCAGCGAGACATACGCCGGGACATCATGGCTTCCAGAGGGGATCCACGTTCACTACACCTCGACAACCACTGCCTTAGCAGCAGACACCTTATCGAGGACCACCGCACCAGCAGCAACGTTTCCCGCAACAACAGCAGTTTAGGCCTGTTCAACAGAAAAGACCAGGATTACAGGCGAGTGGGCAGTCATCGTCTACTTCGGGTACCAGGACTACCAGGCCGAAGAAGGGGTGTTGGACATGTGGGGAGCCACACTACTAATGCGACTGTCTTGTGGAGAGGACCAGGACATCTGGATTAGTTGGACCCGCTACCTTGGGAGATATGGGAAAGACCCATTGGATACATGCAGTGGTGAATAACCGTCAGGCAGAACACCAGTCGACTATGCTCGAGACGACAGGTACTATCGCTGACCAGACCCTTAGTATTTTGATAGACCCAAGAGCTATTGAGAGTTTTATTTCTGGTGCAGTGCTAAAAATAATTAAGGTAAAGGCAGTCGAACAGGATGAGTTTAGCTTCGTGGAGATGGCTTCGGGAGCCAAACAGAAGGTTGCGGGAAAGGTTACGGGCTGTGCCCTTAACCTAGGAGAGTTTGTCACGAGATTCAACTTGTACGTCGCGATCTTAGGATCTTATGACGTCGTGATCGGTATGGATTGGTTGGAAACACATGAGGCAATTCTCAACTGTAAGACGAAACGGTTGAGCTTGGTTGATGACGAAGGACAGAGACGTGTGATTGTAGGACGGAACCAGGGAGTTTCCCTGCGGTTCGTCTCTTCCTTACAGTTACAGAAGAGTATGCGTAAGGGGTGAAAACTTTATGCGATCCTCGCGCTCAACGAGAAGGGAGTAGTGGAAGGTCTAGAACACCTTCCAGTGGTGAGGGATTTTGCAAACGTATTTCCAGAGGAGTTGCCTGGGATGTCGTCGGAGAGAGAACTGGAGTTTACCATAGACCTGAAACCGGGAACCGAACCAATAGCAAGAACTCCTTATCGGATGTCGACCCCAAAGCTGCAAGAGTTGAAAATGCAGCTGAAGGAGTTGTTGGACCTGGGACTGATACGTCCTAGTGTGTCACCGTGGGGTGCACCAGTTATTTTCATACGAAAGAAGGATGGATCATGGAGGCTTTGCATTGACTACCGTCAACTGAACAAGACAACGATCAAGAATCAATATCCCTTACCTAGAATTGATGATCTATTCGATCAAATGAAGGGATCGACGGTGTTATCCAAGATCGATTTGTGATCCGGATATCACCAGTTATGGATCAAGGAGGATGACATCCCTAAGACCACCTTTAAGACGAGATTTGGACATTACGAGTTTATTTTTTTGCCTTTTGGACTGACAAACGCCCCAGGGGTATTCATGAGTTTGATGAACGGGGTGTTCCGCGTGTACTTGGACAAGTTCATCCAAGTATTCATCGATGATATTTTGATCTACTCTAGGATGACGAAGGAGCATGACAAGCACTTGCGTTTGGTACTACAATGTTTACGAGAACAGAAATTGTATGGGAAGTTGTCCAAATGTTCTTTTTACCAATCAAGAATTCACTACATAGGGCATGTCATCTCCGACGAGGGTATCTCCATGGATCCAGCCAAGGTTGAGGATATTATGGAATGGCCCGCACCAATGAATGTCACCGAAGTGCGTAGTTTTATGGGATTAGTAGGATACTATCGATGGTTTGTCGAGGGTTTTTCGAAGATAGCTAATCCCATCACGAAATTGCAGAAGAAAAACAAGAAGTTTGTTTGGACAGAGAAATGCACAGAAGCATTTCGGAGGCTTAAAGAGTTGTTGACAACCGCGCCAATACTAAAGGTCCCTAACATGGATGCAGACTTCTTGGTATGCACTGACGCATCCAAGGAAGGTTTAGGCGGAGTTTTGATGCAGGACAGATGAGTGATTGCTTACATTTCGAGGAAGTTGAGAAGGCATGAGGAGAACTACGCGACGCACGATTTGGAGTTATTAGCTATCATTTATGCCTTGAAGGTTTGGAGACACTACATTATTGGACGAAAATTTGAATTAAAGACTAATCATTGTGGACTACAACACATTTTTACGCAAAGCGACCTGAACGCGCGACAACAGTGTTAGTCGGAATTGCTTAGCGAATACGATTTCGAGATTACTTACATAAAGGGAATAGTGAACCAAGTGGCGGATGCCTTGAGTCGGAGGCCACGCATATTTTTGGTGTTACCTCTTCAAACAAATCTACGTGAGAAGATTCTGAGCTTACAGCGTGATGATGACTGGTACACAGAAGTCAAGGATTTTATCGGACAAAACACAATGATGGTACCATGTTATGAGGGATATTCACTTGATAGCGACGGTTTATTGAGGTTTAGAAGTCAGATTTACGTACCACCAAACGACGAGTTGAGGAGGTTGATCTTGAGCGAGGCTCATAGAGAAGTTTACATGGCTCACCCGAGAGTTACGAAGATAAGGGCAGACCTCAAACCATTATTCTTTTGGAAAGGAATGAAGGCTGACATAGTCAACTTTGTGGCTAGATGTCTCGAGTGTCAGCAGGTAAAGGCTGAACATAGACACCCGGCAGGATTACTTCAACCACATGCCATTCTGGAATCAAAATGGGAAGTTATATCGATGGATTTTATTGTTGGATTGCCACTGACGGAAAGGAGACACGACTCAATTTTTGTAGTAGTAGACACTCTGACAAAGAGTGCTCACTTTATTCCTGTGCGTACGACATATTAGGCACCTGACATAGCGGGAATTTTCATCAGTGAGATTGTGAGGTTGCATGGTGTGCCTAAAAAGATTATATCCGATCGAGGATCGGTGTTTACTGGACGATTTTGGACGAGTTTCCAAGAGGCCTTGGGAACCCAACTTAACTTTAGTACTGCATATCACCCAGATACGGATGGACAGACAGAACGTATGAACCAAACCTTGGAAGACATGTTATGCATGTACGTGATGGACCAACAAAAGCGTTGGGAGGAATGCTTGCCTCTAGTAGAGCTCGCTTACAACAACAGTTATCAGAGCAGCATTAGGATGGTGCCTTTTGAGTTTCTTTATGGGTGACCATGTCAGATTCCCTTGAGTTGGGATCGGCTTGAGGATAGGGTCCTGGTGGGACCAGAAGCGATCTAAGAAATAGAAGAACAGATGCAATCCATAAGACAAAGGATTAAAGAAGCGTAAGATTGAAAGAAGAGTTATGCCGATGCGCATCGAGTTGACCGTAGCTATGAGGTCGACGATTGAGTCTTCTTACAGGTTAAACCACATAAGAGTTCGATCAAGTTTGGAAAGGGAGCTAAAATCTCTCCTAGTTTCGTGGGACCTTTCGAGATTTTGGAGAGAAAGGGGCCCGTGGCCTATCGACTAGCCTTACCTGATTCTTTGAGGCGTATGCACGATGTTTTTCATGTATCTATTTTGAGACATTATATTAGTGATCCTACACATGTGATTGACCTGAGTTCCTTACAGGTATCGGATGAGGGAGCGCTCATGCCTGAGCCGGTCCACATCCTAGATCATCGTGTTCGACAGTTACGACGTCGAACGATAGATCAGGTCAAGGTCCAGTGGGACAGTTATAGTCCACACTCGGCAACCTGGGAGGACGCAGATGATATGCGTCAGCAGTTTCCATTTTTGTTTGATAGATAGACTTATGATACCATGATACTTTATTTCTGCATTTATACTGAGAAACTTTGGGACGAAGTTTAGACCAAGAGGGGGTGTATGTAACATCCCACTCTCGCACACTAAGATGACTTATTTTTTAGGACACTTGCTTGCAAGTGATCTGGACTTTTATGATGTTAGACCATTTATACCTGATTATGATGAGATTGACAGATGACATGATGTCTTACTATTTGATGTAGACAGGTGCTATTGACTCAGTTTCATTGAGTGTGCAGGGTTTTTGACCTTGAGGATGCAGAGGCATCGGTAGAACCCCCTTGGACTCCGAACTGAGTGAGGGAGTGTGCTTTTGGGTTGATATGTTTAATATGATGTTTCATTTGATTTGATGATTTGATGTGACCTTCTGACATGATTTTTGATGATGCAGGCTGACGATAGCTTTCCGCCCAGACTCACATATGGAGTAAAGTGGCCACACATGATTTGCAAAGAGGTTGAGGGAGAGGGGTGGACAACAGCCCTGCCACCGCCTGCTAGTACTCCCGTCGTGGCTCGAACTGTAGGTTAATGATTACCTAGTTCGAGAGGATCCACGATGCCGTGAGGGCAGCCTGTGACAGTCACTCACGATGATTCTAAAGGGAGCACAATAAGGCAGGGGCCTTATTCCTTAGAACCCTTAGTCTCCTACAAGTTCACCTGGCGGAGTGTTGACTCCAGAGGTTATAGAGGTCTACCAATCAGTCCAGTTGGCGAGTGGCACCCTTGGAGCACGTGGTGCATCCTGAAGGGAACGTTGCACAAAAGAAACTCAGTTGGCGAGTGGAACCCTTGGAGCACATGGTGCATCCTGAAGGGCACGTCGCCCAAAAGAAATTCAAGAGGCAAGTGGCACCCTTGGCGCACGTGGTGCGTCCTGAAGGGCACGTCGCAATAATGTGGTTGAAGGAGTCATCCTAATTAGCCCTAAGTCATTAGCACCTAAATAAAACCTTAAGAAATTCCCCTAACCAATCGTCGCCTAGCTCAAAATCTAAGCCCTAAGCCTAAGAACTTTCTAGAAAAAAAGGGGGGGGAATTTCTTGTGACC
>ML818987.1:104864-122633 GCA_009831015.1 Picea engelmannii | reverse complement strand
ATTTTTAGTGCACAAACAATAAAGTATAATATGAGGCATTGATTCAGGGGATGATCTTGGCATTAGAAATAAAAATTGAACATTTGATTATAAATAGTTATTCTAAAGTGGTTATAAACCAAGTAACTCAAAAATACAAAATCTAAAAGGAAAGATTAAAACTTTATGTTCAAAGAGTAAATGAACTAATGGAATCATTCAGTTCATTTAACATATCTTTTTTTTCTAGAGAACAAAAACAAAAATAATATCCTTTGGCACTTTCTACATCATTGTTTAATCCAAATGATATCCATAATAAGAATGCTTTTCAAGTAAAAATAATTTCCATACCCTCAGTTCCTAATAATCAAGAATATCTCCAAGTACTTGAGAATGATGAAGAGTTGAATAATTTCCTTCCTAATGAGGATGGCCTTGAAGAAAGTAACAGTAATGTTGCAGATTCTCCAAAACATCATATCAAACCCAATTCCTTGTTTACAATAGACGTTCAAGCCAAAATTTTAAAAGAAGAATAATATTTACGAAAAGTGAAAGGAACATAGAAGACAAACATTGGAATAGAAAGCTCCCATGAATATGCGAATCTTGGGATTGATTGTACTGCAGAAGAAATTGTTCAATATACTATATTATTTAAAGAAAACTTTGATGTTTTTGCATGGACATATGATGATATCAGGGCATATGACCAATAAATATTCCAACATGTCATACCATTTAAAGAGGGATCTAATCCATTTAAACAAAATCTCAGAATAATAAATCCAAAGTTGAAGCCCTTGGTAAAGATGAAACTGGAGAACTTGAAGAAAGTTGGAATAATTTTTCCTATCAATCACTCAAAATAACTTTCAAACCAAGTAATTCAATAAAGCAAGTATTAAAGATAACTACCCTCTGCCTAACATGGAATTTTTGCTTCAACAAGTTACTGGATCAACTTGTATGTGCATGTTATATTTTTTTTCAGGATATAATCAAGTATTAGTTGCAGAAGAGGACATGCCTAAAACTACCTTCATAACACCGTGGGAGACGTATACTTATGTTTGTGTGCTTTTTGGCCTAAATAATTTGGAGGTAAATTTCAAAGAGCCATGTATCATGCTTTTAAAGATATAATAGGGAAGTTTATCGCTTATTATGAAGATGATATCACTATCCATTCCAAGGTAAGAGAAGAATATACAAATCATTTAATACAAGTCTTTGAAAGATGTATATTATATGGGCTCTCCCTTAATCCAAATATTTTTTATTTATAGTTTCCGAGAGGAAATTATTGGGGTATATAGTTAGTAAGAAATGAGTTTATAATGATCTTGAAAGAGTCAAAGTCATTAATTAATTAAATACTCTAACTTAAAAGAAGGTTGTACAATATTTTTTTGGAAATAAATTGATCAAGGTGGATATTGGTGGCCACCCACTTGTTCCAAATTCCAACTGGATCATCTTGACAGTTTTCAGTTCAACACGTTTCTCTGTAATGGGGACACTTATTTGTAATTATGGGTTCTGCACTTCTCAGGATATCTTGAATCCCTACACAACATCTAGGTGGATATTGTTGGCCACCCATCTAGTCCAACTGGATTATTTTGGCATTTTTCATCTCAATACATCTTTTTGTACTTCTGGGGCCGTTTTGAGGCCCTAAACAACATTTTTTGGGCTTTCCATAGTTAAAATGTTAACCAAATTGGATTTTGAGAACCAATGTGCAGCTCTAAAAACTACCTTTCCAACAGGCTATCACACGCCTAAAACAAAGATCGTATGCAAAAGTTACCACCCTGGGAAGTTGATGTACTAACTTACCCCAACATGGCCCATGTGACTTTTGATGCTTCATCTCATAGGGTTAAGTTTTTGGATTTCCAGGGTTTCAAAAATCATGTTTATTGTAAAAATTCCCTCAGAGCCTCATTGTACTCATATTCTTAGGAGTGAGCATAGCTGATCTATAATCGGATCGATGAGCGTGATAGGGCTTAGAAAGGCCCAAAAATCAAAGTTCTAATAATGGCTTCAAACCGGATGTGTTTGTAGGCCTCATTGATACAAACCCAACATAACTTGAACAGACTCAAACAGACGTCATATGCTCCTCATATCACATTTTGTTTGTTTTGTCAAACATGCAAAAAGTCAAAGAGGTCAACAAGGAAAAAGTCAACACTGACGTCAACATGACATCATGCTAATGTGGAAGTGTGATACGTGGAAGTAGGTCGTACATATGACATGGCAGGGCATAATGGACTACTAACATGGAAGGTATAGGTGGACCAATTAGGAGGTGACACTTGTCACCACTAAAAGGGTGACACATGGCATGCCTGTACAACTGAAGTGCCACGTCTATACGGTGACACATGGCAGGTTACAGATGATGATAGGGAAAACATGTGGAAGGGTACAACATTGAAAGATGGAAGAATAGAAAAATGACATGTGGCATTAGAAATCAGCGAATGGAGGGGTGCCAAACATGGGCTGCCACGTGGCACCCAGGTATTGTTCTGTTTCATTGCAAAATTTTATGGAGAACTTGGGATTTGAACCAAAGACCTCTCCCACATGGCAAGTGAATTGGCAAGTTCAGGTTTACCAACTCGCCCACCATTGGACCTTGGTATATATATGGGTTTATTGATATTTATTTTGAAATAAATGGTATGATTGGGCGGAAAAGGGTTGGGGCCTAGCCCCCAACCCTCGACGCAAATTTCCATGTGACCACCACATGTAACCATGGTATCTATCCTTGGTCTTTGGCAGACAGGTAGTAGAGTAGCCCTCGGTTTCGGCACTGCGATTTTGACAACCATGCGACTACTCAAAACTATACTACAGGAGAGAGGGCCATGTATAAGGCGCACTCGATGGCATAATACCCAGGGTGGTAACCACAACCTAGGTGCCTAGTTTTGGGACTCGTTCCTATCAAAAGTTGACATGTAACCTGAGTTTCAAGATAAGGGCTAGCGCGCAGCCCTTAGGGGGCTAACACTTGGCCATATTGATCTCATTTGACCATGAGAAGGGGGCGTGCACCCGAACTAGAGGGAATTATCCCAATAATGTTGCAAAAGAGGGTTATTTGACCATATAATAGTGATTTTTATTGATTTTATTCTTGTTATTGAAGATTGTTGGCTAATATTGGGGGATATTGGGACATTTTTTAGGCCAAATATTGGGGGGAAGTTGGGAGGTGGTTACCAACTTTAGATATATATAAACCATGCCTTATTGAGGCCATGGAAGATATTCAATGAAGATTGATGCTAGATATTTTCCAAGCCAAAGCCATTTTTATACAGGGAAGCTGTTGAGGAGCACACCTTTGCGGGCCATTTATGGGAGCTCCAGTCATCTGATTTGAGTGTCATTTATTCTGTTGGGTTATTAATATCTCGGAGAACAAGATTAGATCATTTTTGTAACCGTTTTGCACTATTGTGATGTATGTATTGAGATTTGAACATAAATAAGAAATCCTCACCCACTAAGACAAAGGCTCGGAGACGTAGGTGAGATTTCCAAACTTCGTTATCACATTGGTGTTATGGTTTGTTTCTTTTTATGCTTCATTTTAGTTCTGTACATATTTATATGGCTCTGATAACTTCTCATATCTTCTTCCTCTTTCATTAAGATTCCTAATTGGTTAATCAAAACATGCTTGATAACTCAACAATAGTCATTTAAAAGATCTTTTTGGATCAATAACCATCACATCTCTTCTCAAAGATAAATCTACCACCATTCTCGCAAGTATTTCACTCTGTATTTTTACAGTATTTGTTCATTTATTTCATTAATAGAAATAATGCATTGTTGTATTTCTCTGTTTCTAGAAATATTTATGTGGATTTCATTGTAATATATTTTCTTTCCTTTCATTCCCAAAATAATCTAGATCAGTGGTATTAGAGAAGGATTCTCTTTATCATTTTTTAGTCCATGTCCCGGACGAGATATGAGTATATAAAGTTGTGTCTTGATATTGTATCTCTTGAGGAAAAGCACTCTCGCACGCCCAAGAAACCCTCCATGGAGGAAGAAAATAAAAACGATGGAGAAAAAAATTCTATTAACCTATTGCTTGAGAAAGCTCTCGCACAACAGAGGGACAAAATGATGGAGAATTTTTCCCACATTCTTCAACGCCTTATGATAGAAACATTCACATCTTCATCAAAAAACCACTTTGGAAGAGATTTTCCCTTCAAGGTATAATTTAACATTGATATTTCCATATTTGAAGGTCAGATAGATGCAGATGCCCTAGAAAAATGGTTAAATATGCTAGAAGGTTATTTGTCTATTCACAATTTTTTCGAGAGGGAAAAGATCACCTTCACACCCCTCAAGGCTCCCCCCCATGTCAAACATTGGTGGGAAACTTACTGGGATAAAAGTTCCATGGAGGAATATGAAATATATGGGGTTGATACCACTTGGGAATTTTTTGTGGATGCAGTCAAGGAAAAATATTACCCTGCTGATAACTATGAAGACCAATACATGATATGGAGCACATTGTGGAAAGAGAAGGGAAAAATAATGTCAGAGTTCACAAATATTTTCCATACCTTCCGTAGCAAGTTGGGCATCAAAGACTATGAGCAACATATGGTTCTAAAATACCTTGGGGATCTGCATAGGTACATCCAAACTAACATGGATTTCCTAAATATCTCATCACTCGAAGATTCCTATCAATATGCTGTAAAAATTGAACAGAAATGTGGGCACCAGAAAAAATGGGAGTTTGGGTCTACAAATATGCAACAACCAAAGAACGATAAATATGACCCTAACCAACAACATCCTGCTAAATAGTGAAATACATAGGAAAATAAGGGTAAGGTAAATATGAAGAATGACACTGGGAAGTGTTGCATATTCCACAAAATCCCATGGCACAACACTGATGAATGTCGCTCAAAAACTTCATTGGTGGCCGAGATCAAATACAAGGAGATGAACCTTGATTCAGAATATGATCCAGAAAATAATGAAAAAAGATAGATCATTATGCATACCCCATTACTATTTTCATGACCGCAACAATTCAACCAAAAGAACCAACAAATCCTGAAGAGGGGGAGCTCCTCCTCCATTCAAAGATGTGGTTGAAGGGGACCCCATTTCATTTCATTGTTGATATAAGAAGCAATAATAACCTCATCTAATATGAGGTCGTCAAATAGTTGGGGTTGTCGACAACACCACACCCATAACCATACAACATTGGGTGTCTTCACTAGGGATGAGATCTTCGTGTCAGCCAATAGTGCCACCTATCCTATGGCATCCAACCCTTCAAGGATGAGGTAGTATGTGATGTTTCCCCACTTGATGTGTGTGATGTTTTTTGGGTCCAACTATATATGTGGAAACATCATGTTGCTTATGAGTATTGACCTCGTAGTGTCATTATTACTCTAGGGGGTCATATCTACAGGATACCAGAGGTAGTTCCGACTACTGTTCCACCAAAAGAGTGTCACAAGGTAATCTCTCATACTGCAAAATTCAGCCTCTTAAAAATGTGTTCAAAGGATACACATAAAGAGACTACAACCACTACATCCTTAGTACCTTCTATCCAGTAGAAGAAGATTGCAGAAGATAAATGAGATATTGTTTCTTCATATGCAATGGTCCCTACACAATTCCATGTCAAGCCTAGAGACAATAGGTCGGTGGAACATATTCAACCCCTCCAACAACAACTTCATGATAGCCTTCTCTAGACCAAGCAACATAACTTATCTAGCAAGGAACACATCTCACAAAGATTAAGATTCAACAAACACTTTCCCCTATTCCCTAGGAAATCAATGCAATGGATACCATTGCTTCCTAAGGGGGGAGGGATGATGGATGAAAACCCCCTACCTCTACCTTAGCAGGTTCCGCTGACCTCCCAGTCTAAGGATCATTCTTCAACTCTTGATCAGTTGAAATGGCTCTTTAGTTCCCTGCTGGAACCTTCAAAAAATCCATAGGTCCTTCTGTTGAAACCCCACCTGTGTGAACAAGCACAAGGTGCAAGATTCCCCTCCAAGTGACCACTGAAGGTGACCATACGCCTTGTTAAAATGTGCTTCACATTTCGGGACTTCGGGACTTCTGCGTTCAAGCCACCACTGACCCTTATTTCTCGAATCCCCAATTGACCAATCTACAGTCCTTCGCTCCTTTTGATCAACGACTGCGATTGTATTGCGATTTCACGATTTTGGGAATTTCAATGTAATGTTTTGCAACTCCCCCAAACCTAGAAATCCAAAATAAGAGCCTAGCGCTTGCTAGCTCCTACCTTGGCCTCTGTCCATATGACCCCCCCTCTATGACCTGGGGCCAAGACTAAAATCATTTCGGGACTTCGTGACTCATGAAGTCGGAAGACTTCTCACCACATATTTTCTGGTACCTGAAATTCTGAAATCCTCCCGCATCAAATCAACGGTCCTCACTGTGTTGTGATCTAATGGTCCACGTTCCTCCTTCATAAAGTTAGAACTTTGCGACTCAGGATTTTGGGATGATTCTCTCCTTCAAACCCTCGGTACACGAAATGCCTAAATGTCGATGCTTCGGATTGATGTCCCATAGCTTGACTTGTTCCAATGACTCAAAGTCTTTTCATGATTTCATGTTTCGCGAGTTTCAAAAAATCCACCCTTTGAATTCCTTCCACAGTGAGTCAATGAAATGCTTCCTATTTTCCACATGTCCTTTTCAATGGATGCTCCAGATGATTTCATGAACTTCCCTTTCGTGAGTTTACTCCTCTTCTCCTTGCAAATCATTCGGTATCTGGTTCCACGAACACCTCGGATCTACTGCCACCTGTCCACTTTGATGATGGACAATTGTGATCGTTTCAGAACTTATCTCGTGCACCTTCCTCTAGATCCAAACACTGTCGATCCACATGCTTAGATCCAATGGTCCAGATCTAATCTCCTCTTGTGTGCATTATCTCCTTTCTGGACTTTGATCAGATGGTCCAGAGCCTCCCACGATCTACTGTTGTGATCAAATCATGATTTCACATGTCGCGACTTTGAAAACTAAGGACTTATGTCCTCCCAACTCCCGATATCCTATCCCGCGAAATGAACCACCAACTCAGATCTCTTCTGAATTGACGACTCCCATTCCTCCTAGGCTTTGAGAGTTGAATGACTCTCACCTTTATCCTCCTCATAGCTTCTCTTGATCCGATGACTGTCGGTTATTGATGCTTCTTCTTCAAATATTCTTTGTCGTTCGTTCAACTCCCTAATGAGTCCTGTCCAAATCCTTTAGTGCTAACTATCCTGATCTATGATCATATGAATTAGAAGATTTATAATCGTTCAAAGGTCTTAGCCTTCAAAATTCTCCCTACAGCCTCAACTCTTGGTCTTGCTTGCACTTCTGAAAAGTGTTATCTCTTTTGAGATTGATTTCCAAATGATTTCAATCTCCCACACACTCCTTGCATTTATGAGATTTTGTCAAACTGATATCCGAAGGATTTCTTCAAAATAAATTCTTCTCACCCTCCTCGAATTCTCATGCTCGATGCACTCCTTGCAAATATTCTACTCACAAAGTATTCAGTAAATCTACCCCTTTATCTCTCCTAGAAAGGATATAAGTTCCCCCTTGGCAACTTATTCTCAAGCACACTTTGATGATCCTACAGAGTATTCAGTAACTCTGTAAGTGTCTTCTCCCAATATTCCCCTTATCTTTGAACTTGAAATGGAGTTCTCTAGTGCACTCCTTGCACTTGCTCGATGCCCACCTAACAGAACTCTATAGAACCTCTAGTGGTTCTATCTCTCTGTGCCTTCTCTAGACAATCTTCGCTCTAAGGTATTTAGTAACCTTGAGGTTCCTCCTTTAGTTTGTGAATCCTTCTAGTGTTCCCTCCTAGCATATCCTTTCTTACTCCTCAGAGTTCATATGTTCACTCCTTACGTTGGCTACAGAACTTCAAATGTTCATTTGTGCACTCCTTGCACAGCCTAAAGAACCCAAAATGATTCAAAAACTCAACAGAGATAGAGAAATCTGTCTTCCTACTGTAAATGAAAACCTACCATACATCTACAACATTCATTCACGAAACACATAAACACATGAACAACAATATGCAGGAAAAACTTCTTTTTCTATTATCTATGTGTGTCTATATAGATGATTTACATAAACTGGACTGTAACAAGTCTCAGTTCTCTCTAGCTCTTTCTCATAAATATTTCTCCCTCATGAGGCCTTTCTACCTAGACCTCTCTCTCTATCTTCGCTCTGCCCTCTATGCCCTATATTCCTTGTGAAATCTGATACAAGATCTCTTTACAAAAGAGGGGCTCTGTGAGATCGTCCTCTCTCACCTACCCTCAATAATTACATTGAAGGTTTCATAAAGTTTTATGCAGGCCTGAATAGGACCTAGGCCTACTACAAGAAACCTCTTTAATTCAATTCAACCACTACTTGTACAAAGGAATGGCTTGACATTAAAATCATTACAACACAAATCCTCATGGGATCTAATTTCAAATTTAAAATCTGAGAGGTTCAATGCCTCTCTTTCTCCTGAAATGCGCGTTGATGTGTTGGAAAGCTAGTGCACTATTGATGTGGAGTGATGCTCCTGCATCATACTCCCCTGCTAGGAAAAACATGAGCTCATTTTCATGAGCTCCTCTTCCCCAATGTTGAGATCCACCTGGATCCCAAATCCTCTTTTGGAGCTGTCCTCTTGCTCCTCTCCAGCTATGATGTTTTTGTTGTTGCTTCTGCATATTCTTCTTCTTCTTCCATGCTACCATGGCAAGCTCTCTTCTACTCATGTTCCCTTTGTTGACTTCCTCTATTGACCTCAAAATTATCTTTCTTATTTCTTCTATTACTTTTTCAAGTTTCTCAAGTGGGTGGCTCTTCTTATGCAGTCTTCTCTGTTGCAACTCCTCCTACTTATCAGTGGGTGGATATAATCTATTTCCCATGCTATTTTTATCTCCCCTTGTGGCATTGAGTTTCCATTCTACTACAGACTCTAGTTCTGCAGTCTCCTCTTAAATGAATTGTTTCTCAATCACATCTTCTGACAAATTAGCTTCTGCCATTTCTCTTACTGGCCTATTTGCAGCTTCTTCCAACTTCCCCTAAGGCTGGTACGCTCCTCCATATGTTTCCAACTTAGCCTATTGGGTGTGCAAGTTTTTCACCATTTCCCTTCTCTGTAGGGCTTCAAATTTCTCATACAAATCAACAAGGTCTATGTTGTTTGCTTCTCTTTCTGTTGCAGGCTCCAGTGCTGCAGTCGTCTCTGTTTCAGCTTCCTGGTTGAAAATTTTGAGAAACTTTGTTGAATGCTCATCTCCCAAAATTTGCATGAATGTCTGTCGGTAGCCATCTGCTGGTTCTGGATTGTTCAACCAATCCTCCAACATATCCAACTCCTTCTCCCATTGAGTGAGTAATTCATCTAAATTCTCTTTTATTTTTTTCTGTTAGGTTGAATTTGGATATCTCCTCTTTTTCTGCTAGGGAAGACATCAATATCTGCTCCTTCTGCTCCTCTTTGATAGTCTCTGATGGATATTGTTCTTCTATTTATACATCTGCAACACACTCCCTAGCCTCAACTAGGATTCATGGTAGGAATACCTGAATTCCCCCAATGATCAGAATGCTCATTTGATCCTCCTCCTCTATGATAGAAGTTTTAACTTCTCATTATCTTCATTCACATGGTCTCCAAACCCACATGAATATCCATCTATCAACACTCCTCTTTGAAATGAACTCACTTATGATCTCTCACGGCTTTCATATAGTCTCATCTCTTTCTCCCTGCCCACCTAGATATTTGGAAATTTTTTGTCACCCACCTGACAGTCTATGAGATCAACTGATCCCATCTCATTGCCCTCCTAGCAATATGAAATTTCATCATTTCTCCTCTAGAATTATAAGAGATATCCACTTGGTCTCTTTCCATTTCCCACTTGGCAACTTGAAAGTCCATTTCCATCCACCTCATAGTTTATGAGATCTTCATCTGATCTCTTCTCCTCCTCGTCGCTGAGATTTCTCCCAACTTTTGGTTCATATATGTGAATCAGTTCCTCCTTTGTTTCATTGAGGTTTTCAATATGCCTCAGCCACCTTCTCATCATCCTTCACTATCCTCTGGCCAACAGTTCCATTACTGGCCATTTCACTCTCTTTTTCATGGGCCATTCATATATGAAATGCACTTTTGCATCCCTCTACATTTCAAATGAAAGATTCTTCATTCTGGTTCTTATCTTATTGAACTCCAGGTCCATATCTATATTGTTCTTCTTTTTTTGGTATCCTCTTCGACCACGCTCATGGCCTTTAGTATCTATTTCCACATTCTACCTGCTCTCCTGGCAAGTCTATGGATTACTCTACATCTGTGAACATCTCCATATTCTCCCATAGCTTACCCAACTGTTTAAAATTTGGTTGTTGCATCCATGCAACAAATTTTTCACAAAATATCACTACTTTGCTTCCTTCACCTGCCGCATACATATGAATCTTTGTTTCTGATACCACTAGATGTTACCAAAATTTATCCTTCAATCCTTTTTGCCTGAAATATTCAGATGAAATTCTTCTTTGATACCATATGATGGTATCAAACTATATTCTTCTCTTCCTTCACCTTTGTCTACAATCTGTAGAAAAATGTTGTGCTCTGATACCACATGATGCAAACCCCCTACCTCTACCTCGGCATGGTCCACTGACCTCTCGGTCTAAGGATCGTTCTTCAACTCTTGATGAGCCAAAATGGCTCTTTAGTTTCTTGCTAGAACCTTCAACAAATTCACAGGTCCTTCTATTGAAACCCCACCTGCATGAACAAGCACAAGGCACAAGATTCCTCCCTAAGTGACCATCGACGATGACCACACACCTTATCAAAAGGTGCTTTACATTTTGGGACT
This sequence comes from Picea engelmannii, assembly GCA_009831015.1. Lineage (NCBI taxonomy): Eukaryota > Viridiplantae > Streptophyta > Pinopsida > Pinales > Pinaceae > Picea > Picea engelmannii. Next base: position 111,618 of record ML818987.1, on the reverse strand, counting down.
TCAAGACTTCTGCATGAGAGCCACCCCTGACCCCTATTTCCGGAATCCTTGATTGACCAATCTATGGTTCTTCGCTCCTCTCGATCGATGGTTATGATCGTATTGCAATTTTGTGATTTTGGTACTTTCAATGCAATGTTGTCCAATTCCTCTAAACCTTGAAATCTGAAATAAGAGCCTAGCGCTTGCTAGCTCCTACCTTAGCCTATGTCCATATTAGCCCCCCACTATGACCTGGGGCCAAACCTAAAAGCATTTCGGGACTTCATGGCTCATGAAGTCGAAATAATTCTCACCTCAGATCTTTCAGTACCTGAAATTCCGAAATCCTCCCATGTCAAATCAATGGTCCTCACTGTCCCATGATCCAATGGTCCACGTTCCTCCTTCGTGAAGTTGAAAATTTACGACTCATGATTTTGTATGGTTCTCTCCTTTGAACCCCTAGTACCCAAAATGCCAAAATGTTGATAATTAGGATCGATGGCCCACAACCTGACTCGATCCAACGACTCAGATTCCTTTTGCAATTTCATGTTTCACAAGTTTCAAAAAATCCACCCTTTGACTTCCTTCCACAATGAGTTAGGGAAATGTTGCATGCTCACCACATGTCCTTTTCGATGGAAGTTTTGGATGATTTATCGAACTTCCCTTTCGCGAGTTTACTCTTCTACTCCTTGCAAATATTCTGGTGTTCGGTTCCACGAACACCCCGGATCTGCTGCTACCTGTTTTCTTTGATGATGGACAGTTCTGATCATTTCATAACTTCTCTCATGCACCATCCTCCGGATCCAATGACCGTCAGTCCACATGCTCAGACCCAATGGTCCAGATATGACATCCTCCTGTGCACGTTCTCTCCTATCTAAAATCTTATCAGATGGTCCAGATCCTCCCACGATCTACGATTGCGATCGAATCATGATTTCACATGTCGCAACATTGAAAACGAAGGACTTTTGTCCTCCCACATCTTGATATTTGATCCCATGAAATGAATCGTCGGTTCATATCTCTTCTGAATCGATGACTCCCATTCCTCCTGGGCTTTGAGAGTTGAATGACTCTCACCTTTATCCTCCTCGCAACTTCTCTTGATCCAACAGTTGTCGGATATCGACGCTTCTTCTTCAAAGATTTGATGTCGTTCGTTCATCTCCTTAATGAGTCTCGACCAAATCCTTTGGTGCTAACTCTCCTGAGCTATGATCTTCTGACTTAAAAGATTACTAGTCATTCAAAGATCTCAGCCTTCGAACTTATACTTGTGGAATCAACCCTTGGTCTCGCTTTCTCTTCTGAAAAGTGTTATCTCTTCTGATCTTCATTTCCTTGATGATTTCAATCTCCCGCACACTCCTTGCATTTCTCGGATTTTGTCAAACTTAGATCCAAAGTATTTCTTCAAAAGAAATTATTCTCACCCTCCTGGCATTCTCTTGCTCGATGCACTCCTTGTATAACTTCTACTCATAGAGTATTCAATAACTCTACCCCTTTATCTCTGTAAGCTTTAAACCTGTGAAGTAAAGAAATGCATATAGATTCTTAAGCAAAACATAATTGAATCAATGGTTCATACACAGAGTACACAGAGATTTTATACTAGAAACCCTCAACCAAGAAAACCTTTCTTATATTCATTATATCGAATTTCACCATTCACTATATAATATATACAATGTTTTTATATATTCTGTAGATACCAAAACCCTAATCCCTAAAACGAGATTATTTTTAGTAAAGCGCTAAAAATAGCAAAAACCGCCCAAAAAACATTGTCGAATGCAAATGCAGTTGTCGAATATGACACACCCACACACACACATGCAAAGAATATAACACATACTCGACATTCTCCCATTTGTTGTTTTATTTTCATCTAGGGGTCCTAATATTATATAGTCAACAATCTAGGGAAACAATTCCCATTATTACTCTACACCAAGAGAAATTTTCTGTTCTTACAGACTTTGTCAATGAATCTGCAACATTCTTCAAAGTGTCACCCTTTTCCAGCAACACTTTCTTTTCCTCAACCATGTCTCTCACAAAGTGATACTTAACATCAATATGCTTTGTCTTCGAATGATAAGTTGAGTTCTTTGCCAGGAATATTACACTCTGACTATCACAATCTAATCTCACTGCTTGTTGTACCAACCCAATACCTGAATACAATCTTTGTAACCATACTGCTTCCTTGCTTGCATGAGTGGTTTCCATGTATTTAGCTTTTGTAGTTGAAAGTGCCACTACATCCTGTATTTTTCTCATCCAACTGATTTCTCCTCCAAATAGGTTAAACACATACCCACTTGTAGATCTTATGTGATCCAGATCTCTAGCCCAGTCTGCATCAACAAATCCATGTATGTCGACCACTATGTCCAATCCTAGTTTTCCTTGGTAGCACAATCCATAATTGGTACTTCCATGCAAATACCTGAAGACCCTCTTTACTGTTGTCCAATGCTCCTTCCCTGGTTTTGACATATACCTACTCAAAACTCCCACTGCATGTGCAATGTCTGGTCTAGTACAGACCATTGCATACATCAAACTACCAACTTCACTGGCATATGGAACATGGGACATGTCCTCTTCTTCTTCCTGTGTCTTGGGACACTGATATACACATAAATTTACACCTATAGGAATAGGAACCTTGACTGGTTTACTTCCATGCATATTAAACCTCTGAAATATTGTCTCAACATATTTTCTCTGATTCAACTAGAGTTTCCTATTTGCATGATCTCTTTTAATCTCCATTCCCAGAATGAAGTTAGCAGCACTGAGATCCTTCATGTAAAATTTGGAGGATAGTTGTGATTTCACCTCCTTGATAACATCCATGTTATTTCCTACCAACAACATGTCATCAACATACAACACTACATAAATAAAGTGATTACCAACCTACTTGGAATATACACAGTGATCATCCCTGCTTCTTACAAATCCCAATCCAAGGATGTATGTGTCAAAATTTTGGTACCACATCCTAGGTGATTGCTTCAGACGATATAGTGACTTCTTTAGCTTACATACCAACTCTTTATTTCCCTTCACTACAAATCCTTATCACTGCTTCATGTAGATTTCTTCTTCCAGATCCCCACGAAGTAATGTTCTCTTCATATCCATCTGTTCCACTTCAAGATCAAAAGAAACAGTAGTAGATAAAAGAAATCTAATAGAAGTTAACTTAGAAACATGAGAAAAAATCTTACCAAATTCAATTCCCTCTACCTGGGAATAACCTTTTGCTACTAACCAAGCTTTCTATTTCTCCACTTTACCATGTGAATTAAACTTATTCTTGAACAACCATTTTCTACCAACCAATTTTTTTCCAGCAGGAAACTCAAATATATCCCATGCCTCATTCTTATCCAAGGAATCCATTTCTTCAACCATGGCCTTCTTCCAGAGTTTACTATCCTCTGAATTCACTGCTTCCCTAAAAGTTCTGGGACCATCATCAGTAATAGATAAAGAAAAATTGGAATGAAAATCAGGTGGACTATACCTTTCTGGTTGCCATCTATCTCTCACTGATCTCCTCAATACTGGGGTATGAGGTTCTTCTTCTTCTTCTTCTACTTCCTCTTCTTCAGATGATTCATATTTTGCATCATCCAACTTAAGCTCTATTTTCTTAGGTTCGTCTTGCATTGGTAGGAATTCTTGTTTGGACACATCTTTTACCTCTTTGAAAACAACATCTCGACTATAAACAATTTTCTTGGTTTCTGGGTTCCAAAGCCTATAACCTTTTACACCATCTTTATAACCAATAAAGATACACTTTTTAGCATTTTTATCCATATTACTTCTATTTTCCTTTGGAACATGCACATAAGCATCACAACCAAACACTCTAAGATGTTGAAGAGAGAGTTTCTTTCTAGATCATACCTCGTGTGGAGTTTTATCATCCAACACTGATGAAGGTGATCGATTGACCAGGTAACATGTTATACCCACTGCTTCTGCCCATAATTCTTGTCCTAACCCGACACCGCTAAGCACTGTCCTTGCTTTTTCCATCAGTGTCTTGTTCATACTTTTTGCAAATCCATTCTACTAAGGAGTGTATGGAGTAGTCTTATGCCTTGCTATACCACACTTCTTACATAATTTTTTGAATTCATTTCCATAGAATTCTCCACCATTATCTATTCTCATTACCTTTATTTTCTTCTCTGTCTGATTTTCTACCAAAGCCTTGAACTCTTTAAATTCATCAAATACCTCATATTTATTTATAAGAAAATAAATCCATGTGTTCCTTGAAAAATCATCTATGAATGAAACATAATACACAGATTTACCTAGGGATGGAACAATAACAGGTCCAAACACATAATTGTGTATCAACTCTAAGATCCCCTTTGCTCTTGTAGCACCAGATGGGAATCTTACTCGATTCTGTCTACCATATATGCAATGTTCACAGAAATCAAAGTCCAGAGTGCAATTAGACATACCTTCAACCATACCTTTACCATGTAGTGTTCGCAGTCCCTTTTCTCTAATATGCCCCAGTTTTTTATGCCACGGCATGGTCTTGTTTTTTGGGACAGTATTGGTCTTATCTCCTTTATTTATCTGCTCAGGGACAACATAACTATTACACCCATTAGTATAAGTGGGTCCCAACGACTTGTACAGAGTTCCACACCGAACTCCCCTCATCAACACCATTGCTCCTCATACCATCTTGCAAGTGCCCTTTCCAGATATAGTATCCACTCATGCATCTTCCATATTTCTTACAAATATTAAGCTCCTGGCTAGTTTTAGAATGTGCAAAACCTCAGGGAGAGTTCTAATCCTTCCATCTTTTAGAAGCAACTTAACTCTTCCATGTCCCAAGATTTTTTTTGTTGAGTCATCTCCTAGGAATACATCACCACCATCATATTTTTCATATTCAGAGAACCACTCCATGTGAGGAGTCATATGGTATGACACACCTGAGTCGATCAACCATACATCATGGTCTGCATGTGTACTTGTAGATTCTAGATAAACATCACCTCCTTCTTCAGTGGAGGTTTTCACCTCTGTGAAAGAGGTACTATTAGATCCCTTTGGTTTTTAAACCTTCTTAGACTTGCAATATTTCTTATAATGCCCTATTTTACCACACTTCCAACATTTCCTCAAAGATTTTTCTGGAGACTTAGATCTATCTGTAGATTTAGATATCCACCCAGAAGGCTTACCAGGGTTCCTGTCTTGGGTACGCCCTCTTATAAATAAAGCATCTATGTTGTGACCATCCATTCTTTTTCGCCTCATCTCTTCAGATAACAAGGATGCAATTGCATCCTCATACTTCAATGTAGATTGAGTGGTACTACCTATTGCTACAATCCGATTATCCCAAGAGTCTGGCAAAGAACATAACAAATTAATACACTTATCTTTCTCTACAATCGTAATATTAATAGAGCCAAGTTTACTTACCAGAGTATTAAAGGAATTTAGATGTTCTATCACATAATCTCCATCTTCCATCCTAAGACGATACAACTTCTTTCGAAGAAACAACTTGTTTACCAGGGACTTTGATTGATACAAATTCCCCAACTTATCCCATAGTTCCTTGGTTGTAGATTCTCTTGAGACATTCAACAACACTGAATCTTCCAGGTAGAGTCTAATGGTACTCATTTCTCTCCTGTCCAACTTCTCCTAATCTTCCTTCGACATACCAGTAGGTGGTGTACTAGTATTTTGTGCACTAGTAGGTTGTGTACCAGTCGTCTATGTGCCAATAGGATGTGTACCAGTTGGTTGTGTACTAGTGTCCACAACGATACATTGTTCTTTGTCTACAAGAAGGTCCTCCATATTCAGCTTCCATAGCTCAAAGTTTTTACCGTTGAACTTCTTTATCTCGTTTCTAGAAGAACTCGCCATTCCTCTTTCTGCACTCAAATCACCACTACAAAATATCCCACTTAACCCAGGTTTATCATAGACCCAAGATAAACTTGATCTATCAAGATCGAGCCAAACCCTCAACAACAAAGGCATCCCTCTAAAGACAAAAACGAGCTTTGGTACCACATGTATGTTTTAAACTTGTGAAGTAAAGCAATGCATATATATTCTTAAGCAAAATAGAATTTAATCAATGGCTCATACATAGAGTACACAAAGATTTTATACCAGAAACCCTCAACTGGGAAAACCTTTCTTATATTCATTATATCGAATTTCACCATTCACTATACAATATATACAATGTTTTTAGGTATTTCGTAGATACCAAAACCCTAATCCCTAAAACCAAGATTATTTTTAGTAAACCGCTAAAAATAGCAAAAACCACCCAAAAACCAATTTCAAAGCGCTGCCTCGAACGCTATGCGTAACCAGGGGGGGAATACCTGGCCCCCCTTGGGACCCCCCTAAGAAAGTGCCCGATGCACACAGCAAAATAAGAGCACTACTATGAGGGATTTTCAAACACAGTTGTCAAATATGACCCCCCACACACAAAGATGCAAAGAATATAACACATACCCAACACTCTCTCCTAGAATGGATATAAGTGCCCCCTTGGAAACTTATGTTCAAGAACACTTTGTTGAGCCTACAGAGTATTCAGTAACTTTGTAAGTGTATTCTCCTGACACTCCCCTTATATTTGAACTTGAAATGGATTTCTCTGGTGCACTCCTTGCACTCACTCGATGCCCACCTTGCAGAGCTCTACAAAACCTCT
>ML818987.1:91079-101212 GCA_009831015.1 Picea engelmannii | reverse complement strand
TATTCTTTTTTCTTTTTGTCTCCATAGACCAATGGAAAAGATACTTGATTTTCAAATTATGGGTTCTTAGCAACCCGCAGGGGGTCACTGTCCTACAATTGAAGCTAATTCTTGACCGCTATATTTTATTTTCCCTATTACTTCTCCATACTTCGAAAAATTTCTTGTTTTTATTTTTTGTAAAGTATACCTTGTATTTTTCGTCACCATACTTAGTCATTCTCTTTCACTTCATCGTGGGTCTGGGATTTAGCATAATATTATTTTTAACCCCACTATTTAATCTACCTCAAATTCACCATTAAAAAAAATATCTATCACATAATTCAATTTTATTTAATCTTAGAATTTAAGAGAAGGTAAGATTCATTTCTGTCCACCATAACATTATTACACTAGTATGGTTTACTTCGAAACATAAAAGATTATGTGAATAAATTATTTCCATAATTTCTATCACTCCCCTTCACTCTCAAACTACCCCAACATACTTATATGTAAATAGACAATATCTAAACTTAGGTCTTATAGCCCATCCCAGCCCCAACCACCCTAACAGAGCTCCACAACTTTTTAGGTCTTTCCAATTTCTACCACAGGTTTATGTTGGGATTCTCTCATATCACTTGGCCCTTGAGTCAAGTCACCAAGGGAGGAGCTAAAGAAAAATTATTTTGGTTTGAATCTCAACATAGGGCGTTCGAGGAGCTGAAGCATCACCGCTACTCTACACCAGTGCTCACATTACCAGACTTGCAACAACCATTTGAGATTGAGACATATGCCTATAAATATGCTATTGGGGCATTCCTTACTCAACATGGGCATTCAGTGGCATATCATACTGAGACACTTTCTGACACAGTCCGAAAGTATCCCACTTATGAAAAAGAAATGTATTCCATTGTGCAGGCTTGTCGGCAATGGAAGCATTACATTTTGGGAAAGGAAACGATCATCCACACAGACCACCGACCCCTGCAGTTCATACAAACACAAGGGAAGTTGCAGAATGATCGCCATCAGAAGTGGTCCACATACCTGCAACAGTTTCATTTGAACATTAAGTACAAAAAAGGCCGCACCAATAATGTTGCAGACTGCCTCAGTCGACCACCCATCGTGGAGCTAACCACTGTGCTCAACTCTTGTGGGCACGAGACTTCCGATTGGCCACTTGTCTACACAGGTGATCCAAAATTTGACCACATATACAATACACTCTTGGAGGGTAAGAAAGTTCCCAATTTTCACCTCCAGGAGGCCCTGCTTTGTCACCTGGGACACCTTTGTGTTCCTTCAAGCGAGCGTGCCAAGATGATTTGGGAGGCGCACTACAGTCGGATTGCTGGGCATTTTGAGGTCGAGAAAATCATGGAAGTACTGCAAAAGTATTTCTATTTTCCGAACCTTTGACAAGATGTCGGGAAGTACATCAAGTCTTGCACTGCTTGCGCCATTGCCAAACCGACCATCAAGAAGCAAGGCCTCTATACTCCGTTTCCTACCCCAGTCGACCTTGGGAATCCATCTCTATGGATTACATGTTAGGCCTTCCTTCTACTAAGCATGGAAATGACTGTGTTTTTGTGGTCGTCGACTGATTCTCAAAGATGTCCATTATGATGGCCTACAAGAAGAATATCACAGTAGAAGCCACTTCTAAACTCTTCTTTGAACGAGTGTGGTTACACTTTGGGATCCCACAGTCTATTATCTCAGATCGGGATAGTAGGTTCCTCAGTACATTTTGGTCCAACCTCTGGTTGATGTTGGACACCAAGCTCACCAAGTCCATAGCTTTCCATCCGCAAACTGATGGCTAGACAAAGGTCATCAACTGGATGATCGTACACATTTTGTGCATATACAATTCAAAGCATCCATGAACATGGGATGAGAGCCTCCCCTGTGTACAACACAACTACAACCGGGCTCTCCATACCTCAACTAGCCACAACCCCTTTCAAGTGGGCTTGGGATTCCAACCACTATGTCCCATTGACATAGCAATGCCATTTGTGGCTACTCAAGAAGATTCAGCTCATGTCCAGTCTGAGGTAGATAAGGCAAACAACTTCATAGAGAAAATTCAACACATCCACCAATAGGTTCATGACATCTTGGATAGAGCCAATGCTAAGTACAAGCAATGACATGATCAACATCGGGTGCCACACAACTTCCAAGTGGGCGACAAAGTGTGGCTGCATTTGCAAAAGGAGCGCCTCGCTGGACCCCACCGCAAGCTTCGTCCACTCTGATATGGGTTGTACACCCTCACCAAGACTATAGGGGAAAATTCCTTTGAGCTCAGCATTCCACAATTCCTTGGTTTGCACCCAGTGTTCAATGTGGACTGCCTTTGGCCCTACTTTCCACCTCTACTAGACACATCCGACATGGCAGAACAACTCACACCAACAGAGTTAAATCCAAACTGCATGGAACAAGATAGAACTGATCAGATCATCGATACATATATCAATAACACCCAAAAACAAAGGATAGCGCTATATCGAGTTGTCAAAACAGGCCAACTCCTTCACCAAGGAAAATGGCTCACCAGGGACCAAGTTCAACAGAATTTTCCTCATCTCATGGAGGAACTCAATGCAATGGGTACCATTTCTTCCTAATGGGGAGGAATGATCCAGGTGGATATTGGTGGCCACCCACCTATTCCACTTTCACCCCCACCATTACTTCTTTCAATTTTTCAGTTTTCGCATAGTTTACTATTTTTAACAGTTTTTCGGGTCCTGAACTCCCAGAGCCGTTTTGAGGCCTTAAACGATGTTTTTTTGGGAAAATGGGCACCAACATGGATCATTGATTAATTTTTCTCACCCAACAGTTGTATTCCTTGGATAGATATTTCTAACGAGGTATAGAACGCGTCAAACAAAGATCGTATGCCAAAGTTATGTCCCTGTGAAGTTGATGTACCAACTTACCCAAACGGGTCCCATAGTCTTGGTGTTTCATCTCCTAGGGTTAGGTCTTTGGATGTTTAGGGTTTTCCATTGTATCTCAATAATAATAGGCCTTCGAGCCTCATGGTAAGACAGTTTAGAGGCCAGTAGCCACCACATCTCTTCTCAAAGATAAGCTACCAGTGCCCTAGCTAGTTTATTTCCATTTTGTCTGTAAGCATATTTCAGTCATTTGTTATTAATGAAATGAAGTCTTATTTCTGCTGCATCTCTCTGTTTATGTGTATTTCTATATTTCATTGTGTTGCTACATAAATCCGGATCACTTATTAAGCTCTCGGAAATCAACACAAATTCGCCATTTTTCGATTACTTTCTTTGGAACCACTACAACTGGGGATACCCATTTACTATCAGAGATGGGATAAATAAATATGACATTCAATAACTTTTGTATCTCCTCTTTTACTATATCCTTGAGTTCCAGGTTCATCCTTCTCTGGGATTTCCTAACAGGGGTTACTTCCCCATGGGTATATATGTGATGAATGGATGTGTTAGTTTGTATACCCTTCATGTCGGTGTATTCCCAAGTGAATGCACCTGATTTTTCTTTAAGGACACTTACTAATTGCTTTTGTTGGTCTGCATCTAGTCCAGAATTTATATGTAGAAATTTCCCTAGACTAATCTCATAGGGAATGGTATATGATGTAGCAGAATCGTCTATGTTGAAGATAAAAGATGTCGAAGAAAAAATCAACGGGTCCAACTGTTCCTGGAATTATTCCCCAAACATGTACTCAAATTAGGGAAAAGATTATGGAAAATCAACACATGTGATAATAGAAATAAACTAGTTAAGCAAATTTTCCATTGTCTGCTCCTGAAGTGCCTAGGAATGATCACTTGGAAACATAGGTTCTTCCCAATACTCATTCTTGTATGGACAGTCAGGCCACCATATATTCTCCATTATAGGTTGAGTTGGTGGATATATAGTGAGCTTCTGTATAGAGAGTCCATTTGACATGGTCATTTCTCCCTCTCTACAGCCAATAAATGCATTGGCTATGGCTAACCAAGGTCTTCCAAAAATAACGGGATGCCCTTTGGTAGGATCCTTTGAGTGGAGGAAAATAAATTCTAATGGGTACTCCCATGAGGCTAAAGTAACTATGATATCATCCAAGATTCCTTCAAGTATAACCTTTGTCTTATCTGCTAATTCCAAAATAGTTGGGGTAGGTCTAAGAAGAGGTTTTAACTGTAATTCCTCCTAGTTAGTAACAGTCATAACATTGATGGTTTCCCCTAGGTCTATGAGAGTGTTTCTGATGGAAACCTCATTAATGGTTATGGTGACTACGGGTTTCCCTGGGTTCCCATATTTTGCGACCTTAGGATGCTCTGATATGTACTCAAGGATTTCTCCTATCAAATGTACTATTAGAGGATCCTTTTGCTTCCTTCCTGGCTTCTTAATATACAACTATTTTACCACCTTACTGTATATTTGAATATTCTTAATGGATTTCATCAAGGGAATTTTGACACAAATATTCTTCAATTCATTCAAGATGTCAAATTTCGGTCGAGTGGTAGGTTTCTCAATCACTAATCTTTCTGGATAAGGAGGGGCCTTCATAATTTTTGAAGGTTCATTTTGGGGAATCTTGCATTCCTGGTCCTTAGGAATGATAACATATTCCCACCTAGTTTCATCGATGGGTTGTTTGCGGGTTTCCTCTTCTTCTTCTTCCCGAATGACTACTAAAGGCCTCTGCTTGTCGAGAACTTTTCCCAACCTTAGTTGAATCTCCCACAATGGAACATGAGAAACAACATATGTCATAAAGGCTTGCATATCAACATTGTGAAGAGGTTGAGTGGGTTTTTTATTGGGATTGAACATTGGTTGTTCCATTAGTAATGTCAGTCTTGGGGAGCTTGCATTCTAGTATTTTTTTGGTTGTTGTGGAATAGGAGGTAAAGGTGGTGGAACGAAACTTGGCAAAAGCTACAAGATGTTCTGTGGAAATTGAGGCTAAGGATGGTTGGGCATAGAGATAGGTGGATCTTGAGGGTTCCATTTGTTATTCCCTCCTCTCCATCCTTGGAACCAAGGATTGTGATACTGTCTAGACCAATTTTTCCAACTCGGTGAGTTCCACTGTTGTGGTTGTTGATAATAGGATGGAACTTGAGGCTGTAGATCCATGTATGTAGGATGATTCTTAGGCTTCCATGGCCTCCTAGGTGAATAAGAGGACTCCCCAGGATCCCCACTTCTGTATATGGCTAAAAAATCGAGAAATTATGGACATTTTTCAGTTGAGTGGTCCTTAGTGCAGAAGCCATAAATTGAAATATTATCTAATGGGAATTCCCTTGAGGAATGATTCTGCCTACATCTTGGGAAAAATATGCTCATTGCTACATTTTCCTCCTCCTGTTTATTTTTAATCTTTAGAGTGTCCAACTGGGAACCTATTGTGCTTAAGATATCCATTTTGAAGTTCTCTAAGAGGTTCCCTCTCTCTACCCCTGCGATACCACCTGAACTAAATGGTTTTAGGTTTCTACTATAAGGATCTCGAACATTCTTCCTTATTTTATCTCTACTCCTCGAGTAATTCTTACAAATTTCACATATTTCGGCAAATGGTTTATGGGATATGTCACCTGATGACATTAGGTTAAGTATCTCTAGGTATTCCTYTGAAATTCATTTAAGGAAAAKATCCYRGACTGCATCACCTAKAAGGTCATGGTACTTCGATTTCTGGGAAATATAAGCAAACCATTCCATATAATCCTCAATATTCTCGTCATCTAAATGTTGGATTTTGAAAATATCATTATGAGAATCCTTGGACTTGCAGTAGTCTTTATATTTATTAAGAAATATATCTTTCATGGCTTCCCAAGACCTAATATTGGACTCTCCCAACCCCATGAACCATCTTAGTGCGGAATGCTTGAGGGTGGTAGGAAAAAGTTTTAGTTTTTGGGCATCTTGTAAGTAATTGTAGCTCTTACACAAGATGTTGAACTCAAATAGGAAGGTTTCCAGGTCTTCACTTCTTTTATCGTAAAAGGTGGGCAGTATCAAGAGTGGAATGTTTTTCATACTGACATTTTGTGTGGTGTCCAAAATTGGAAACCTGAAGATGGTTTCAGTTTGGTATCCAAATTCTTCTCCCTCCTCATGTCTTACAATGTTGTCATCCTCCTGATCATCCATACTAGTTTGGTTTCCAAAAATAGAGTACCTAAATGGTTTTATTCTTGAATATAACAATGTATCCCAAGGTTCTTTTTTAAGAAAGGTGTCCCTTTGATGGGAAGGCATTTCTACTTCTTATATTTCTGGGACTCTACTCAAGCCGATTGAAATTATTGGTGCCAATTTTTTTGTTTCAAATTGATAAACAATTATATTGGTTGAACTACCAAACAAAGTATTCACCAGTTTAGGGTCAATGATGTCTACAAAATTAGGATCTCCTGATGGTGGCGAAAAACCAAAGGTTTTTTTGGTTGGTTCTATGGAAGGCTCGAGTGCTCTTACCTCCTGTCCCACTATTATTGATGCTTCAATTTTCTTCTCTATAGTGCTCCCTATTTTGGTCTCTTCAAAGACTTATTTAGCTCTTTGGGTTGATATAACCCCTAATTTTTGGTATCGATCTGCAGATTTTATGATGGATTATTCCTTCCCCTAAAAAGTTTAGAAGGAACCTTGGTCAAAAAGTTTGGTTTGGTTTTAATGTATCTTCCCTTTGGGCTCCTAGGTTTGTTCATGAAAGAAAATAAAAATAAAAACTACCATTAGGTTTGGGGGAACCTGTTATAATAGATGCACAAGTTCTTACCTCTCATCTTAAAGTTCCCCCAGGGCATAAGTGATCTATCTCTTAACTATTTCCTACCTTAAGACAAATCCCCGACAACGACGCCGAAAATGATGGGTGTTCTATATGCACTAAATCCCTCGATTGAATTTTCAACCTAGGGTAACTAAACTTAGAGTTGTAGCACTGTCTATGCCAAGGAAGAAAAACTAGAGGAAGTATTGTCTATCTAAGGGGATGGTCTGTCTAAGGCTTAATCTACTTAAGAAATGACTCTTTCACCTTTATCAATTCTCAGATCTTATTAATGAACTTTAACTATTTACCCTAAGAAGATTCAAACAATGGATCGATGGATTATTCCTACAAAACAAAATCAAACCCTACTTTGAACAAGTTAATCTATTCAACCTAATAAACAACAACAAGTAAATTACTTTTGATCTTTGATCTTTAAGCAAATAAGCAATCAAACAACTAACCTATCAAAACTATTCAGAAAGTAAACTCTATTATTAAAAAAAAACTCATAATCATTTCTAGTTTGCAAAGGAGAAATATTAACCTACTTAATAAAAAAGCATCATGCCTATATTCATAAATTAATCAAAACTATTCTTAATTTGCAATAACAGGAAATTCAAAGATGATGATTATGTCTTCGGTGCCTAATAACATCACGATGGTATATTTATATTAATGAAAGTTCAAGAGAGATTAATTCAATGTTTACTTCTACAGAGAAATGAAAAGTGTGAATCAACCAATCTAACAAAATCTTTTGCCATAATAGAAGAGACATTAAATATCTTGAAAATGCATGTGATCTTTAAATTTCATGCATCAATCATCACTGATTAAAAACACTCTTATACTAATTCAAACACACTCTTATGATAACTCAAGAAAATTTACAAGATTATAAACTTATGACTACAAATCTTAACTCAAATTCAAGCTTCTAATAAAAATTGCAACTAAAATTTAAAGCTGAGATTTCATAATTAAACTGGGTTAATCCTATCATTAAAATTCATATTTCAAACTAAAATTCATGTACAAACATAATTCAAAATATAGTTCTATATTAGCATACTAAAACAAGATTTATAAATGAAATAGATCTATGAAAACATATCTTGAACTAAGAATTAAATCAACTAATAAATCTTGCAATTATTTATATATCGAAGCTTGCAAAATAAACTATGTGTAAACTAATCCTCTGTTCCAAACACTACTTTGTTTTAACTTGCAGAAAGTAATTTCAAATGCTATAACATCATATACGTTATTATCTTGCAAGCCAATTGTTAAGAACTAAGAGATATAGCATGACAAATAAATATCTCCTATAAGAAACCTACAAAAGAGAAATTAGACAATTAAATTATAAACAACAAACACAGTATTTAAAACTACAAAATACATATAACATAGAAATGAAGTGAATTATAAAAATATATGATCTATCTATCTAAGTATTATCCAGACCACTGGTGGGCCCCACAACAGGTCATGGCTACTCTTCAACAGCAAATCGCAACCTCAAATCAACACGATTATGTCATTAACTTAAAAAACGTAGTCTGAACATAAGTTTGCAAATATGTTTCAAATAAAAAATGAAACTTTCTTCATCAAATTTTGTGTCGTGTTCTGGACACTATTGGTGGTATTTATAGTGATTATAGTTCGAGAGGTCGACCACTTGAAGGGTTGACCTCCTCTAAAAATGGCAACTTCCATTAAATGTGCTCTAACAACTTTGGCTTCTAGAAACTGGATGAGCGACTCAACGATTAGCATAACCACCTAATCTGAGATGTCATGATCTATGTAGCTGGAGGCCATGAGGGGGAACAAAACCTAGGTTGTTGATTCTTCCATCATAGCCCGCCAATGTGCCAACCACCAACTCATCCGTGCTCCAAGTGTTGGATTGTGTGTTAGATGGAGTGTTGGATCACGTACTAGATCGGGTGTTGGATGAAGTGTTGAACGAGCTATTGAATGGAGGATAGGACTGCAAATTATCCCTATTACACACATATCACACATTAAATCCTCATAAACATCAAATCGAACTGAATTTAACTCAAAACCATTGCAAAGCATTGATTGCACATACCTTTTATAAATCCATGATGAATTGATACAAAATCCTTTGAAAAATCCTTAAAAATTGTCAATAACATATATAATACCGGTGAAAAAAGGATTCAACCATCACAACAAAACAATCAAAATACGAACCAAACAGGTTGTTTCCTGCAAGCATTATAA
This sequence comes from Picea engelmannii, assembly GCA_009831015.1. Lineage (NCBI taxonomy): Eukaryota > Viridiplantae > Streptophyta > Pinopsida > Pinales > Pinaceae > Picea > Picea engelmannii. Next base: position 92,133 of record ML818987.1, on the reverse strand, counting down.
CAGTAGGTTGGTGCCTACAAGATCTTATAAAGAAAGTTTTATGGTTTTCTCATATTTGGGTTTCAACCTTAAATATTTTTGTTCTATGCTTTTGTGTTGATATCTGTTGATATGGTTAATACTATACATTTCTTATGGTTGATTATGTAATGAATATATAAAGTGGTAAAGGGAGAAAATGGTAAAAATATGTCTTATACTGATTCACCCCCCCTCTCAGTATTAGTGTATATTCCAACAATTTCTATCAGAGCAAGGTTCCTTCAAGAACAATATAAACATTGGAAGGTGAATCCTTATAGATAAAATGGATTAAAAATAATGTATTTCCACAAACAAACCTCCATGATTCGATGGATCCGATTATTTTTTTGAGAATATTTAATCCCAAGATTTAGGTCTCTTCCCTCAAGATTTAATCCCAAGATATCTGCTATAGAATAAATGAATGACCCAGAGAAGCTGAAAAATAGATGTGTTGCATGGAATCCTTACTACATATGAAATTAGGATAGAATGAGATAATATATCAAAGGAAGCAAAGAAGGAAGCAACCTTCAAGGCTTCAAATAAGAAAAATACAGAAGAATACAAGACAAGTGATTACTTGGATAGTGAACTGGATGAGGAAGAAGCCAACTTTGTCAACAATCTCAAAATAAGATTAAAAGGTAATATTCCCTTCAAATGATTTAGTTTTGAAAAATTAGGACACCTTTCCCATAAATTCCCTTATGCAAAAAATGGAAATAGCAATGTGAAAGAAGATTCTACTTTCAAGAAGTACAATGAAGGGAAGACTGGAAATAAGAAAAAGTTCTACAGACAAAATAAGAATCTAAATACCAATGAAGACAATGACTCTTCAGATGATGTTGTCATTAAAACAAATGAAATTCTTTGTATGGGTCTAGAAACACAAACATAAGAAAACATTGTTTCAATAGAAGAAGACAATCTCGACAAGGAGGTTGAAGTAGACTTTGAAGAAGAATTCTTTGGTGCCATTCAAGAAGTGGATAGACTCAAAGAAAGAAATAGAAATTACAAAAAT
>ML818987.1:23815-43187 GCA_009831015.1 Picea engelmannii | reverse complement strand
AAGAATTCAAACTATTGCCTCCATGTGTAAGGTCAAACAGTGAAGTGGGTAAGCAGTGAAGTGAACTTTTAATAATATATCTATATTTTATGTATATTATTTTATATTTATCTCTATATATGTGTTTAAAATTTTTAGTATTTATATTATTATTTATATTTATAATTGTGTTAAAATTTTGTGTGCTTGGCTTCTAGGTTAGGTGGAGGTGGAGGTGGAGCTTGGAACTTGAGCTCATATTTATATCTAATTGAAGGGTGACAGGGCCCCTTTTCCCAGGGTTAGGTTACAAGTTTTCAGGGATGATTTCAATATATATTTACCTTATACAATTTATTCAGGGTTTCAATATAACTATTTTAGGGGTTGTTTAAATTTTTGGGTTGGAACAGTTCCATTCCTGAACTTTCCTTCTTACATGCAGGTAGGTGGGTAGAACAAGGGAATTCTTCTCATCCTCTATTCTCCTGGTTTGATCCCTGGACGTGTCATCATAGTCTACCTTTGATATCAACTACAACACGATTTTCAACAAAGTCCCCCTTTTTCATTGATGACAACACAATCTGGAACTAAACACTTCTAGTATATGTAATCATAGATCTTATTAATTTTTTCTCATCTAAGTTGACTACTTCTTGGAAGTCTTCCTTTTCTTCTAATCTCTTCTTCTTGCAAGTCTCCCTTTTCTTCTAATATTTCCCTTTCTATATACTCTCCCCCTTTTACATCAATGGAAAGAGGATATTCTTGTCTATACTAAGCAATCTCTTCTGATGCTCCTATTGAGCTTGTGCCCATCTCTCTTGTTTTAGCTTGCCATGAGTGGATGATCTTCCTATATATATTTAATGGGTGGAGGGAATAATGACCACCCCCAATTATTGTCTAAGATACTCAAATACATCTCTAGGAAGAGGTTTTGTAATGATATCCACAATTTGTTCTTTTGTGCAAATATACTATAGTTTGACATTTTGTTTTGTGACTTGATCTATAAGGAAGTGATACCTTATTGGAAAATTCATTTTTTTAATGCATTGTGATATTCCTGGATATGTTTATTGCATTGTTATTGTCACATAGAATTGATATGGGATGGTCATACTCTACCTGGATTTGTTTCAATGCTTGGTTCATCAAGAGGACCTATTTACAACATGTTTTTCTTGTAATGTATTTTGATTCTACTTCTTGTTGAACTAGGACACCAAGCCATTTCCTAGAAAGAATGTTGCACCACTAGTGTTTTGTTTTCATCCACACTACCTACCAAATCTACATCTCTGTATGTTGTTAGATTCAAGTCTTTTCTTGTGGGATACCACAGAAAAAGGTCCAATGTGCATTCCAAATAGATGAATATTCTTTTGAATTCATGTAAATGTGTTTCCTTATGCATAGCTTGAAATCTTCCAACTAACCCTACTTCTTGCATTATATCTGGCCTTGAAGCCATCACGTAAAGTAGGTTTCCTATCATTGATCTCTACAAGGTTTGATCAATTTCCTTCGATTATTCTTCCATGGTTAGCTTACAAATAGTAACCATGGGTGTGCTAATGGGTTTACAATATTCCATTTCAAATGTATTCAACATTGTATTGATGTATTTGGTATTAGAAATTAATATTCCTTTTCTCATTTCAGAAATATTCAGTCCCAAAAAGAATGATAATCCTCCAACCATGGACATTTCAAATTCCTTTTGCATTTATTCTGCAAACATTTGGCTCATTTCATCAATATTACTTCAAAAAATAATTTCATCCACATAAACTACAATGATCAACATGTCTACACTATCTATTTTGATGTAAATATTGTTATCTCTTGTTCCTCTTTTGAAACCTTGTTGTTGCAAGTACTTGTCAAGCCTTAAATACCACACTTTAGGGGCTTTCTTTAGTCCACAAAGTTCTTTCTTCAATATACAAAGATATTATTCATATTATGAAAATAGGAATCCTTGAGGATATTCTATGTACACTTCTTCCTCTAAGTATCCATTCATGAATGTTGTCTTGACATCCATTTGATACACTTTAAAATTATTCAAGCTTGCAAATGCTAAAAACATGCTAATGGATTCTAGCCTTGCAACATGTGAAAATATTTATTCAAATTCAATACCTTATAATTGAGAATACCATTTATGGACTAGTATTTCTTTATTTTTTACTACTTTTCCATCTTCATTAAACTTATTCTTGAATATCCATTTTGTGTCAATCACATTTTTATCTTTAGGTGCTGGGACAAGTTCCCATGTTTCAGTATTCTCAATATGATTTAACTCTTATTCCATATCCTTCACCCAGTGTGGATCATTACGAGATTATGAAAATCATTTAGGTTCTACTTTGGACAATAAAGAAAGATTAACACCTACTCATAATTGTTTTCTAGTTTCTTCCTAGTATGAGTCTTAGCATTTTTATCACTGATAATTGAATATTCTGGATAATTTTTTTGTACGTATCTGGATGGATTTCTTGTATCTTGGTGTTTCATTTCCTCTTCTTCTTCTTCTATCTTTTCCAGTCGTTCTTCTTCATCAAGTGATTATTCTCATTCTTCGTTGTAATCCATTTCTTCTGCATCCAGTTTATTCTTGTGTGGCAGTTATTAATATATTCTAACATTAACACTTTCAACATTTTTTTGTAGTATTTTGTTGTAACATCTATGGATTTTCTTCTTGAAGGATATTCAAGAAAAAATCCTCCATCACCTCTTTAGTCAAAATTTCCTATATCCTAAAATTTTAAAGAGTTGAATATGCATTCTCGGTCGAGGGTTTCTGTAGCTCTCTGATTCACGCACTAGGGTTTCTGTAGCTGCCCTGCACCACGTGGGGTCTAGATACAGCCCCATTGGGGCTCATGTCGCGCAAGGAGGGAGGGCCAGTGGGCGCCTCCTACAGCCGGGTCACGGCTAATGGAAATACAACAGAGGAACTAAAACGACCGACATTTGAGCCACCGCCCGACCTGCGCTCAAAACCGATGGAGGAGGGCACCTTCAAGGATCGTGACATGGATATCGACCCAGCAAAGGAGATCATCCCCTCTTCCTCCTCTTCAACAGCTCCTTGGTTACCTGGTAAGTGCATTCCACAAGCACCACAAGCCCCAAAATATGTTATTAGCTCACCAAGAATAGAAGAACAAAAGATTACGCCTTAGTTGGGAAATTTCTGGGGCTTTGGCCTATCGAGAGGGATCTGATTAAATGGATCCATTACTGGTGGAAGCCAAAAGGACATTATGAGTTGCAACTGGGTTCCAAGGTGTTTTTTACAATCATATTTCGTAACCTTGAGGATCGTAACCGTATCTTTGATGGGGGGCCATATTTTTTCAGCTCTGCCGGTCTCTTCTTGCGATTCTGGACTGAAAAGTTCATCCCAGAGAAAGAGGACTTTGCTCATGCACCAGTATGGATCCAACTTTACTCTCTACCACAAGAGTTCTGGCTGGAAGAAGTCCTGGCAGGCATAGGAAATTCCATTGGCATCTATGTTAAATCCTAGGAAGCCACCAAGCAGAGACTCTATACATCATATGCATGAATATGTGTCTACCTGAACATTGCTAAACCACTCCCAGGCTCCATCGTATTGGAATATCACGATGAAGATTGGGTCCAAACTATTGACTATGAACACATCCCGTTCCGGTGCAGGAAGTGCCATGAACACTGTCATCTATTCCGGGAATGCCCCCTCAATGTGGTCCAAAAAGATGGATCCCCAGAAAATGGCAAGGACAAGGAAGGCAAAGACAAAGATGGATTTGTACAGCAAGCTGGGAAAAGGCGTCCAGGAGGAAAGAGACCACCAGCCCAAATAAGCAAAGATCCATCCACCCGTAACAAGTTTGCTATATTACAAGACCAACCAGAGCACCTGCCCAACACTGTAATCCAAAGTGCGCCCCCCATAAATCTGGAGCCCCACGATTTGGATGTAGGAACGAGCACCTCTCAGCAGGGCAAGGAACCTGATCCCTTGCAGCCAAGTGGAGTTCTGAGTACACAGGAGACACAAGAGACAGAGGAAGACGATGCCGAGATGGAGCTGGAAGAAAACAACTTAGCTGGAGTGGAATTGGAGCACCTGGAGCACGCGTACAGACACCAAAAACTGTATACTATTCCCAGAGACCAACTAAGAAAAGTTCACAAGGTCTTTCTCAACTCTTCAGCCGGATCAACAGTGCGAGCCAGTAAGGCCTTAGGAATCCAGATCACACAATAAAAAACCCAGGTAAAGCTCAGAAAGATGAAAAAAAGAGAGGATGAAAATCCACTAATAAGCTCATACAAGAAATAGGGAACTATATGGTAAACTCGGGACAAATCCATCTAATCTCGGATAGCTTTCCCCCTCTCCATACCCCTCCGTCAGTATGAATATCATCTCCTAGAATATTAGAGGTCTCAACGGACATAGCAAGCAGAAAATGCTACGGGATATGATTATGACAGAAAAATCGAACATCGTCATGCTACAGGAAACCAAATGATCATCAGAAGACATAGATCGGCTCCTTCCATTTTGTTGGAAGCAAGGGAGGGCGGCCTCCGTATATGCCCTGGGCACCGCCGGGGGATTAACCATCCTCTGGAATACCAATGAGGTGATTATGGAAAACTTCTTTGCCACGAGATGGTCCATCACAGCGGTTTATAGATGCATAGGCTCAAACAGGCCTAGATGCCTGACCAATGTATACGGTCCAGCCAATCCGAGGGATAGGCCAGATTTCCTTTGCAGCCTGCATAACGCAAATATTCTAAAACAGCACAACAACTGGTTGATTGGGGGAGACTTTAACATCATTCGCAGTCTGGAGGAAAAGAAAGGCGGCTCCAGACGACTGGAACGAGACTCTGATCTCTTCAACAATCTCATTGATGATATTCACCTTCTGGACATGGAAACTAGCAACGACACTCATACCTGGTCAAACAGAAGAACAGGGACACATCAAATCACCTACAAGCTGGATCGCTTCTTCATATCAGAATCCTTCATGTTGGAGGGAATAGCCATGGAAGCTACCATTCTCAATCTCCCCGACTCAGACCACTGGCCCATACAGCTATGGGTGGACATCTCGTCAACAACTGGTAAGAAACCTTTCAGATTCGAGTAGTTCTGGTTGGATCATCCGGATTTCCAGGCCAACATACAAAACTGGTGGAAGGAGGCTGAAGTCCAGCGAGGCTCCAAAATGTTCACATTTCAACAAAAATTAAAAAACCTCAAGCACATCCTTAAGCACTGGAACCAGCACACCTTCGGAAATATCTTCGATGCCCAGAAAAAGATGAGGGAACAATTAGGCGAGATTCAATATAGAAGTAGGCAGCATGGGTTAACTACTGAACTCAAAAACCAGGATATGGAAGTAACCCAACAGCTCGAAGACAGGATAAGACAAGAGGAAATTCTTTGGAAGCAGAAATCGCGTATCCAGTGGTTCAAGGAGGGAGATCATAACACAAAATTATTTCACAGGACTATCATCCAAAGATGACATTCCAATAAGATCACGCATCTTATCTCAGACGAAGGAGAATCCATTACATCACATGAGGACATGGAGACAGCCCTGATAGACTACTTTCAAAATCTCCTCAGCGAACCCATCTCGGACAGAAGTGAGGCCATAAACAAAATCACAAGAAATGTGCCCTCCTTAGTAACGCAGGAAGAAAACTTAGCACTGCTCCGTCCTATTACTATTGAGGAGGTGGACGAGGCGCTTCAGCACATGCCCAAATGCAAGGCACCGGGACCGGATGGGTTCACAAGCAACTTCTTTCATCATTGTTGGCCAATGATCAGGACGGAAGTGTGCGAAATTCTGGAAGACTCCAGGGCTACTGGTCAGGTCCTCCAAGCCCTCAATGCTACTTTCCTCACCTTAATTCCCAAGGAAGGAAATGCACATCATCCTCAGCAATTTAGACCAATAGCTTTGTGTAATGTCATCTACAAGCTTCTTACAAAAGTCATAGCTCGTCGGCTCAAATCTATCTTACCAACAATCATATCCCCAGAGCAATCGGGGTATGTAGAGGGAAGACAAATATTGGACAGCGTCATCTTGGCTCATGAAGTAATCCATTCTCTACAAAAGACCAAGACCCTAGGTATGCTTCTCAAACTCGACCTCTCCAAAGTGTTTGACAAAATAAGCTGGAACTTCATGCAAGAAATTCTCTTAGCCTTTGGCTTTGATCAGAGTTGGGTAAAATGGATCATGAATCTTACCTCTACAACATTCTTCTCTCTGCTGGTGAATGGTGTCCCCTCCTGTCCTTTCTCCCCTTCCAGAGGAATCATACAAGGAGATCCTCTCTCTCCCTTCCTGTTCATCATTCTGGCGGAAGGTCTCAGCCGATCAATACACGCAACAGTGGAAAACAACTTATTGACTGGTCTCCCCCTGCACGGTTTAACCCCACCTATCTCGCACAACCAGTTTGTGAACGATACTCTCCTGATGGGCAGCCCAACTACCCGTGAGGCAAATGCTATCCAGGAAATTCTCAGCTCCTTCTCAGAGGCCTCGGGCCTGGATTGCAACAGGGGTAAGTCTCAAATATTCTTTTTCAATACACCCCCACCTGTCCATCATCATATCTCTGTGATCTTAGGTTTTATTCGAAGCTCCCTTCTGTCCAAATACTTGGCTATTCCCCTCATTGATAATGGCCTCCGAAACTCTTCTTGGGAGCAACTGCTCGCCTCCTTCTCCAAAATGCTTTCTTCCTGGACCTTCAGAGTCTTAAACTTTCCAAGCCGTCTTACTCTGCTCCGCTCTGTTCTCCAGTCACTCCCGATCTACCATTTCTCTTCTCTAGCAGCACCGAGATTCGTCCTCTCCGCCATCAAAAATTTACAAAGAACCTTCTTGTGGCACGGCGTCAACTCAGGGAAGAAGATGGTGCTGGTTAGCTGGGACAAACTGTGTTGCCCAAAATCACATGGCGGCCTAGGCTTGAAGGACCCCTTAATAATGAATAAGATCCTTAGTGCCAAAATATGGTGGCGCTGGTTAAAACATCCTAAGGATCTCTGGGCCAGGTTATGGAGGAATAAATACACCCCAAATATAGAAGAGAGAGACCTTATTCGATGGAACGGGGATGACCCGGGCTCCCTAATTTGGACTGCGGCCAAACAAAACAGACAACTAGTAACCCGACATGCTTTCTGGGAGATCAGGAATGGAAGGACAGCGCTTTTCTGGCATGACTCCTGGCAGCAATGGCCAGTCTTGGCTAAGGAGGATTGGGCCCGAGATATCTGTGCCCAAGCTATGCAAATGGGCCTCACAAATGTCGTTGACTATTGGCAGGACTCCCCCCCGGAGAACACTTGGCGATGCTGGTGCCTGGATAGAGGACGCCTCAATTTAGGAGCCCAAGTGGACCTGGAACCCTGGAAAAAAGAGATGGTAACAAGGAAAATACCCAAAAATGAGGGGAGCGATATCCTCCGATGGGGACACCAACCGCAAGGCACTTTCAGCACTCAGGAGGCCTACCTGCTCAAAACAGTAACGGACCCCACCCCAAACTCGATCGCCTAGCAGAAACTGTGGAATCTTAAACATTGGCCAAAGATTACTCTTTTCCTTTGGTTGGTTCTCCATTCTAGCACTCTAACATGGGACAACCTATTGAAACGAGGCTTTGTGGGGCCCTCACTCTGTGTTCTTTGTGGCAAAGCAGAGGAAACCATCAATCATCTCCTCAATACTTTCCCCTTCACCGCTCAGGTTTGGGACCAGGCAGCGCAAGTCATGCGCACCTCGGACAGGAACAGGGACAACATCCAGGAAACGATCACGAACTGGAGGGATGAGGCCTTCCACTCTCCCATCCTTAACCACATCTGGCAACTCATTCCAGGTTTTATCCTCTGGCAGACTTGGAAAGAGCAGAACAGAAGAATCTTCAAGGATATATCCCTTCCGTGGCAACAATGTTGGCACCTATGTTGCAATAATATCCGGGAGACAATAAAAACTCAACATTGGTCTAAGGCCGATCGCAAGATAGCACCCTATGAATACTGCATCTTACAACATTGGGTGCTACATCCCCACCCAATGACACACATCACCAGTCAACCTCTGTTCATCATTCCATCCTATTGGTCTCCTCCTCCGGAAGGCTACATCAATCTTAACTTCGACGGAGCCTCGAAAGGCAACCCTGGAGCTCCCGGCTATGGGATAGTCTTTCGATATCATCGAGGACACATCTTGATCATAAGTGTAGGTTCCTTGGGGCACTCAACAAAAAACAATGCATAGCTTTGGGGTCTCCTCAATGGACTCCGAATAGCCCGCGACAATGGTTTTACTAAGCTTATAGCCGAAGGGGACTCTCAACTCATAATCAACATCTTGAGCCAAATGCTTAATGGGGTGCACCTGGATAGATTGGTGCCCAGCTGAAGACTCTCCCTCAGGCTTCAAATTGTCTCTAATCTACTACAGCCAGATCATGCCATCATCCCCTCCCACATCAGACGGAAAGCAAATCAAATGGCAGATGAGCTAGCCAACTTAGGCACCACTTGGAGCGGACCAGATCTTCTCTGCAACTCCAGTAGGAACTCGGATCACCCCTTCCTCCAACGGTGTATTCACAAAGCTGCTGAAGCAGAAAACTCCCTGGATGGGTTGTTATCGCTGGCCACGAGGCATACGGAGGAGGTTGGCATCAGGCCATCGAGCACGCGACCACGTGATATGCCCGTGCCGGAACCCATCACCGCCCTCCAGTATTAAATTGATGCAGCCAACCATTAATGATTGTACGCGCACAATAAAGTTTTGTGAACTTCCGCTCTCTTGGGTTCTCCATATCATTACTATCACGCAGATGGGATTATCATTTGTTTGTTCGGTGCATTGTCTCCACACCAGGGGTGGCGAGAGTTCCCCTGCATGCTCTTGGACGAACTTTGCTTATTCCCTGGTGCACCTTGTTTTATCTCATAGCCTCCACGCCTCTTGCGAGTTAGCCTACCTCATCCCACATCCTGCTTCAATGCCTCGTGAACGAGGGAAGCCGCGAAGGGGCTCCCCCTGGCGGCCCCGAAGTCCATCTCTCTCGCCTCCTGCCTCGCAGCCTTATACCAGGACTTTGGTACCTTGGTTAGCCAATCCACCTCCGCATCCGGACCCCGCCCCAGCAGAATCGCTACCTGGTATACTCCCCAATACGAATCTACCCTGGCACTCTGTAGAAGACCCCCCTTCTCCCCGCAGTCCAGGAAATTATGCACATCAGGCTCCCGTTTCCAACACAGGAGTGCAGCTCTGGGATAATCTTGACAATATCTACGACCTGGTCTTCAAGTTAAGAAAGGAAATAGACGACCTCCACTTCTGCATAAATTCTACCAACGCCAAGGTGACGACGCTCCTCCATCTCTTGGCTTCCATGAGCACGTCATTTCCCTCTCACCCGGGTGAAGGCTCCTCAGTGGAAGTTCCCCATGCAACGACTCAACTTGGCAACACCACAAGGCCAAGTGCAGACAACACGGGGATGGCTTGCATCGCTTCAACGAGCCAGCAACAGCAGAAGGAGGTGCCAGTGGCTGAGCAAGCGACAGACAGAGTAAATACTGAGATGATCTGGGACTCCGGACTCACCTACTTAGTGGAGCCAGGTGTCTAACTGTGTTTCAAGGAAAATTTTGTTAATCCTAGATAGTTTTTTTTGCAATCATGCTCATACTTACTATATGTTTAGCCCTAGAACTCTTTAGCAAACTTTTAAGGCTGACTGGACTGGTTTCCCCTCTGTTGGGGCAGTCCAGTGAAGCCATACGGTCTATGGATGTAATCTGGCACTTTCACCAGTCTTTTGAAGGTACTTAATATATCATACTCTTACTTACAAAAACAAAAAAATTCCTATATCCTCATCATCTCGTTTAATGTAACACTTTATTCCAAATATTCTGAAGTGTTGGAAAAATGTTGGTCAACCTTTTCATAATTCATAGGGGGTCTTATCACAATTAACTATGATTTTCCCTTTATTTAGAATGTAGACAACATTCTAAACAACTTATATCCAAAATCTGTCAAAGATTTTTTCTTCATTTAACATTGTCCTAGCGATTTATTGTACATGTCTATTTTTCCTTTCAACTACTCAATTTTTTTGTGGGGTTGTTACAACGAAATACTATCTTTTTTTTTTCATGGATCTCACATAATTATTCAAATTCATTGGATGTTAACTCACCTCCATTATTTGATCTTAGGCATTTGATTTTTAAATCAGTCCAGTTCTCAACTAAATCTTTGAATGCTTTGAATTTTTCAAATGCCTTAGATTTATTTTTGAGAAAGGTAACCCTAGTCATTCTTGTATAATCATCAATGAGCAACACAAAATTGGTTTCTCCTTGTAGGATTTTTGTTGTTGAATATCCACATAAATATGTATGCACAAGTTCCAATGTCTTGGATGTTGCATATTCCTTTGTCTTAAAGTTAATCGTTGACTATTTTCGATGTTGATATTGTTTGCAAATAGTACTTGTGGGTTTTGTGATCTTTGGCATATCTCTTACTACTTGTTTGGTGTTGATTTTTACCAAGTTTTCAAAGTTCGTATGACCCATTCTTTTATGCCACAACCAAATTTCATTAATCTACCCCATGAAGCATTTCACTCCATTAATTTAGTCTAGAATGAATACATTATTTGGGGTCATGATTTATTTTGAAACCAACATGCCTGAATTTTCTTTTCTAATCTCACATTCTCAATATTCAAAGTTAAGACTATGTCCTTGGTTACAGATCAGGCTTACACTAAGAATATTATGTTTCAAGTTTTCAACACACATAACCTTTTCAACTTTATCTCTTCCATTTTCAATACTGAGAGTGTATTTTCCAATTATTTTGTATCTATCGTTGTCTCAAAGGGTAACACTTCCCTTATTTTTCTTCATGGTGATAAAGTTTGTTCTATTTCTTTTCATGTGACTAGAGCATCGACTGTCAACAACCCACTTATATTTACTCTTTTCTGAATGAATTGTTCTTGCATGAACATGGATTTAGATTTCCTTTGTACCTAATTTCCTTGATTTTCGTGAATTTTCTTGAAGTTACTTATACATAATGTTTCTATATGCCCAAAATTATTGCAGTTATAGCATATGATGTTGCAGTTCAACAAGCGGGAAAAATAATTATAATTTATTCTCGACCATCCATGGGTGTATCTCTTTTTGTTCCTTAATATGGTATCTTCTTGCATTTGTTCTACAATCTATTGCTTTGTGTCCAAATATATTAAAATAATAAAAATATCCAAAGAAAGACTTTGATACCAGGTTGTGCGATTCCTTCTTGATGAGATAGTCTTCCCGATTATGTCCATGTGAGGGTGAATTGTCTTATGTGGAACATATAGCTCCTCCTTCCTATTTTCTTCAACTTTGATAAAAAAAACGAGTGTATCAATGTTATTCTTGGTTCCTTCTTCATTCTATTGTTTTGAAGAGGTTTTGGCTTCTTCTTTGGTAGTTTACTTTCCTTTATTGTAGCCAAGAACAGTTTTTTCAAACGATGATCTTTGATGATTTAGAATTTCATTCAAGGTTGTGGAGATCTTCTCTTACTTTATGCTAGTAGATGATCTTTCCAAATCCCTTCTTTGGTAGACGATTTCAAATTCTACAATGTTGCATATATTTTCTCTCTCTTTTAGTTGGTCTTTTATAACTTCAATTTTCTTTCCCTCTTTTATTTGTACTTTTAAGGTAATTATTGTATTTTCGATTTATTCAACATCATACTCCTCTTTATATTTTTGTAATTCATTTTTGTAATTTCTATTTCTTTCTTTGAGTCTATCCACTTCTTGAATGGCACCAAAGAATTCTTCTTCAAAGTCTACTTCAACCTCCTTGTCGAGATTGTCTTCTTCTATTGAAACAATGTTTTCTTATGTTTGTGTTTCTAGACCCATACAAAGAATTTCATTTGTTTTAATGACAACATCATCTGAAGAGTCATTGTCTTCATTGGTATTTAGATTCTTATTTTGTCTGTAGAACTTTTTCTTATTTCCAGTCTTCCCTTCATTGTACTTCTTGAAAGTAGAATCTTCTTTCACATTGCTATTTCCATTTTTTGCATAAGGGAATTTATGGGAAAGGTGTCCTAATTTTTCAAAACTAAATCATTTGAAGGGAATATTACCTTTTAATCTTATTTTGAGATTGTTGACAAAGTTGGCTTCTTCCTCATCCAGTTCACTATCCAAGTAATCACTTGTCTTGTATTCTTCTGTATTTTTCTTATTTGAAGCCTTGAAGGTTGCTTCCTTCTTTGCTTCCTTTGATATATTATCTCATTCTATCCTAATTTCATATGTAGTAAGGATTCCATGCAACACATCTATTTTTCAGCTTCTCTGGGTCATTCATTTATTCTATAGCAGATATCTTGGGATTAAATCTTGAGGGAAGAGACCTAAATCTTGGGATTAAATATTCTCAAAAAAATAATCGGATCCATCGAATCATGGAGGTTTGTTTGTGGAAATACATTATTTTTAATCCATTTTATCTATAAGGATTCACCTTCCAATGTTTATATTGTTCTTGAAGGAACCTTGCTCTGATAGAAATTGTTGGAATATACACTAATACTGAGAGGGGGGGTGAATCAGTATAAGACATATTTTTACCATTTTCTCCCTTTACCACTTTATCTATTCATTACATAATCAACCATAAGAAATTTATAGTATTAACCATATCAACAGATATCAACACAAAAGCATAGAACAAAAATATTTAATGTTGAAACCCAAATATGAGAAAACCATAAAACTTTATTTATAAGATCTTGTAGGCACCAACCTACTGTTATAATGCTTGCAGGAACCAACCTGTTTGGTTTGTATTTTAATTGTTTTGTTGTGATGGTTGAATCCTTTTTTCACCGGTATTATATATGTTATTGACAATTTTTAAGGATTTTTCAAAGGTATCAATTCATCATGGATTTATAAAAGGTATGTGCAATCAATGCTTTGCAATGGTTTTGAGTTAAATTCAGTTCGATTTGATGTTTATGAGGATTTAATGTGTGATATGTGTGTAATAGGGATAATTTTCAGTCCTATCCTCCATTTAATAGCTCATTCAACACTTCATCCAACACCCGATCTAGTACGTGATCCAACACTCCATCTAACACACAATCCAACACTTGGAGCACGGATGAGTTGGTGGTTGGAACATTGGCGGGATATGATGGAAGAATCAACAACCTAGGTTTTGTGCCCCCTCATGGCCTCCAGCTACAGAGATTATGACATCTCAGATTAGGTGGTTATGCTAATCGTTGAGTCGCTCATCTAGTTTCTAGAAGCCAAAGTTGTTAGAGCACATTTAATGGAAGTTGCCATTTTTAGAGGAGGTCAACCCTTCAAGTGGTCGACCTCTCGAACTATAATCACTATAAATACCACTAGTAGTGTCCAGAACACGACACAAAATTTGATGAAGAAAGTTTCATTTTTTATTTGAAACATATTTGCAAACTTATGTTCAGACTACGTTTTTAAGTTAATGACATAATCGTGTTGATTTGAGGTTGCGATTTGCTTTTGAAGGGTAGCCATGACCTATTGCGGGGCCCACCAGTGGTCTGGATAATACTTAGATAGATAGATCATATATTTTTATAATTCACTCCATTTCTATGTTATATGTATTTTGTAGTTTTAAATAATGTGTTTGTTGTTTATAGTTTAATTGTCTAATTTCTCTTTTGTAGGTTTCTTATAGGAGATATTTATTTGTCATGCTATATCTCTTAGTTCTTAACAATTGGCTTGCAAGATAATAACGTATATGATGTTCTAGCATTTGAAATTACTTTATGCAAGTTAAAACAAAGTAGTGTTTGGAACAAAGCATTAGTTTACACATAGTTTATTTTGCAAGCTTCGATATATAAATAATTGCAAGATTTATTAGTTGATTTAATTCTTAGTTCAAGATATGCTTTCATAGATCTATTTCATTTATAAATATTGTTTTAGTATGCTAATATAGAACTATATTTTGAATTATGTTTGTACATGAATTTTAGTTTGAAATATGAATTTTAATGATAGGATTAACCCAGTTTAATTATGAAATCTCAGCTTTAAATTTTAGTTGCAATTTTTATTAGAAGCTTGAATTTGAGTTAAGATTTGTAGTCATAAGTTTATAATCTTGTAAATTTTCTTGAGTTATCATAAGAGTGTGTTTGAATTAGTATAAGAGTGTTTTTAATCAGTGATGATTGATGCATGAAATTTAAAGATCACATGCATTTTCAAGATATTTAATGTCTCTTCTATTATGGCAAAAGATTTTGTTAGATTGGTTGATTCACACTTTTCATTTCTCTGTAGAAGTAAACATTGAATTAATCTCTCTTGAACTTTCATTAATATAAATATACCATCGTGATGTTATTAGGCACCGAAGACATAATCATCATCTTTGAATTTCCTGTTATTGCAAATTAAGAATAGTTTTGATTAATTTATGAATATAGGCATGATGCTTTTTTATTAAGTAGGTTAATATTTCTCCTTTGCAAACTAGAAATGATTATGAGTTTTTTTTTAATAATAGAGTTTACTTTCTGAATAGTTTTGATAGGTTAGTTGTTTGATTGCTTATTTGCTTAAAGATCAAAGATCAAAAGTAATTTACTTGTTGTTGTTTATTAGGTTGAATAGATTAACTTGTTCAAAGTAGGGTTTGATTTTGTTTTGTAGGAATAATCCATCGATCCATTGTTTGAATCTTCTTAGGGTAAATAGTTAAAGTTCATTAATAAGATCTGAGAATTGATAAAGGTGAAAGAGTCATTTCTTAAGTAGATTAAGCCTTAGACAGACCATCCCCTTAGATAGACAATACTTCCTCTAGTTTTTCTTCCTTGGCATAGACAGTGCTACAACTCTAAGTTTAGTTACCCTAGGTTGAAAATTCAATCGAGGGATTTAGTGCATATAGAACACCCATCATTTTCGGCGTCGTTGTCGGGGATTTGTCTTAAGGTAGGAAATAGTTAAGAGATAGATCACTTATGCCCTGGGGGAACTTTAAGATGAGAGGTAAGAACTTGTGCATCTATTATAACAGGTTCCCCCAAACCTAATGGTAGTTTTTATTTTTATTTTCTTTCATGAACAAACCTAGGAGCCCAAAGGGAAGATACATTAAAACCAAACCAAACTTTTTGACCAAGGTTCCTTCTAAACTTTTTAGGGGAAGGAATAATCCATCATAAAATCTGCAGATCGATACCAAAAATTAGGGGTTATATCAACCCAAAGAGCTAAATAAGTCTTTGAAGAGACCAAAATAGGGAGCACTATAGAGAAGAAAATTGAAGCATCAATAATAGTGGGACAGGAGGTAAGAGCACTCGAGCCTTCCATAGAACCAACCAAAAAAACCTTTGGTTTTTCGCCACCATCAGGAGATCCTAATTTTGTAGACATCATTGACCCTAAACTGGTGAATACTTTGTTTGGTAGTTCAACCAATATAATTGTTTATCAATTTGAAACAAAAAAATTGGCACCAATAATTTCAATCGGCTTGAGTAGAGTCCCAGAAATATAAGAAGTAGAAATGCCTTCCCATCAAAGGGACACCTTTCTTAAAAAAGAACCTTGGGATACATTGTTATATTCAAGAATAAAACCATTTAGGTACTCTATTTTTGGAAACCAAACTAGTATGGATGATCAGGAGGATGACAACATTGTAAGACATGAGGAGGGAGAAGAATTTGGATACCAAACTGAAACCATCTTCAGGTTTCCAATTTTGGACACCACACAAAATGTCAGTATGAAAAACATTCCACTCTTGATACTGCCCACCTTTTACGATAAAAGAAGTGAAGACCTGGAAACCTTCCTATTTGAGTTCAACATCTTGTGTAAGAGCTACAATTACTTACAAGATGCCCAAAAACTAAAACTTTTTCCTACCACCCTCAAGCATTCCGCACTAAGATGGTTCATGGGGTTGGGAGAGTCCAATATTAGGTCTTGGGAAGCCATGAAAGATATATTTCTTAATAAATATAAAGACTACTGCAAGTCCAAGGATTCTCATAATGATATTTTCAAAATCCAACATTTAGATGACGAGAATATTGAGGATTATATGGAATGGTTTGCTTATATTTCCCAGAAATCGAAGTACCATGACCTTATAGGTGATGCAGTCCAGGATATTTTCCTTAAATGAATTTCAGAGGAATACCTAGAGATACTTAACCTAATGTCATCAGGTGACATATCCCATAAACCATTTGCCGAAATATGTGAAATTTGTAAGAATTACTCGAGGAGTAGAGATAAAATAAGGAAGAATGTTCGAGATCCTTATAGTAGAAACCTAAAACCATTTAGTTCAGGTGGTATCGCAGGGGTAGAGAGAGGGAACCTCTTAGAGAACTTCAAAATGGATATCTTAAGCACAATAGGTTCCCAGTTGGACACTCTAAAGATTAAAAATAAACAGGAGGAGGAAAATGTAGCAATGAGCATATTTTTCCCAAGATGTAGGCAGAATCATTCCTCAAGGGAATTCCCATTAGATAATATTTCAATTTATGGCTTCTGCACTAAGGACCACTCAACTGAAAAATGTCCATAATTTCTCGATTTTTTAGCCATATACAGAAGTGGGGATCCTGGGGAGTCCTCTTATTCACCTAGGAGGCCATGGAAGCCTAAGAATCATCCTACATACATGGATCTACAGCCTCAAGTTCCATCCTATTATCAACAACCACAACAGTGGAACTCACCGAGTTGGAAAAATTGGTCTAGACAGTATCACAATCCTTGGTTCCAAGGATGGAGAGGAGGGAATAACAAATGGAACCCTCAAGATCCACCTATCTCTATGCCCAACCATCCTTAGCCTCAATTTCCACAGAACATCTTGTAGCTTTTGCCAAGTTTCGTTCCACCACCTTTACCTCCTATTCCACAACAACCAAAAAAATACTAGAATGCAAGCTCCCCAAGACTGACATTACTAATGGAACAACCAATGTTCAATCCCAATAAAAAACCCACTCAACCTCTTCACAATGTTGATATGCAAGCCTTTATGACATATGTTGTTTCTCATGTTCCATTGTGGGAGATTCAACTAAGGTTGGGAAAAGTTCTCGACAAGCAGAGGCCTTTAGTAGTCATTCGGGAAGAAGAAGAAGAGGAAACCCGCAAACAACCCATCGATGAAACTAGGTGGGAATATGTTATCATTCCTAAGGACCAGGAATGCAAGATTCCCCAAAATGAACCTTCAAAAATTATGAAGGCCCCTCCTTATCCAGAAAGATTAGTGATTGAGAAACCTACCACTCGACCGAAATTTGACATCTTGAATGAATTGAAGAATATTTGTGTCAAAATTCCCTTGATGAAATCCATTAAGAATATTCAAATATACAGTAAGGTGGTAAAATAGTTGTATATTAAGAAGCCAGGAAGGAAGCAAAAGGATCCTCTAATAGTACATTTGATAGGAGAAATCCTTGAGTACATATCAGAGCATCCTAAGGTCGCAAAATATGGGAACCCAGGGAAACCCGTAGTCACCATAACCATTAATGAGGTTTCCATCAGAAACACTCTCATAGACCTAGGGGAAACCATCAATGTTATGACTGTTACTAACTAGGAGGAATTACAGTTAAAACCTCTTCTTAGACCTACCCCAACTATTTTGGAATTAGCAGATAAGACAAAGGTTATACTTGAAGGAATCTTGGATGATATCATAGTTACTTTAGCCTCATGGGAGTACCCATTAGAATTTATTTTCCTCCACTCAAAGGATCCTACCAAAGGGCATCCCGTTATTTTTGGAAGACCTTGGTTAGCCATAGCCAATGCATTTATTGGCTGTAGAGAGGGAGAAATGACCATGTCAAATGGACTCTCTATACAGAAGCTCACTATATATCCACCAACTCAACCTATAATGGAGAATATATGGTGGCCTGACTGTCCATACAAGAATGAGTATTGGGAAGAACCTATGTTTCCAAGTGATCATTCCTAGGCACTTCAGGAGCAGACAATGGAAAATTTGCTTAACTAGTTTATTTCTATTATCACATGTGTTGATTTTCCATAATCTTTTCCCTAATTTGAGTACATGTTTGGGGAATAATTCCAGGAACAGTTGGACCCGTTGATTTTTTCTTCGACATCTTTTATCTTCAACATAGACGATTCTGCTACATCATATACCATTCCCTATGAGATTAGTCTAGGGAAATTTCTACATATAAATTCTGGACTAGATGCAGACCAACAAAAGCAATTAGTAAGTGTCCTTAAAGAAAAATCAGGTGCATTCACTTGGGAATACACCGACATGAAGGGTATACAAACTAACACATCCATTCATCACATATATACCCATGGGGAAGTAACCCCTGTTAGGAAATCCCAGAGAAGGATGAACCTGGAACTCAAGGATATAGTAAAAGAGGAGATACAAAAGTTATTGAATGTCATATTTATTTATCCCATCTCTGATAGTAAATGGGTATCCCCAGTTGTAGTGGTTCCAAAGAAAGTAATCGAAAAATGGCGAATTTGTGTTGATTTCCGAGAGCTTAATAAGTGATCCGGATTTATGTAGCAACACAATGAAATATAGAAATACACATAAACAGAGAGATGCAGCAGAAATAAGACTTCATTTCATTAATAACAAATGACTGAAATATGCTTACAGACAAAATGGAAATAAACTAGCTAGGGCACTGGTAGCTTATCTTTGAGAAGAGATGTGGTGGCTACTGGCCTCTAAACTGTCTTACCATGAGGCTCGAAGGCCTATTATTATTGAGATACAATGGAAAACCCTAAACATCCAAAGACCTAACCCTAGGAGATGAAACACCAAGACTATGGGACCCGTTTGGGTAAGTTGGTACATCAACTTCACAGGGACATAACTTTGGCATACGATCTTTGTTTGACGCGTTCTATACCTCGTTAGAAATATCTATCCAAGGAATACAACTGTTGGGTGAGAAAAATTAATCAATGATCCATGTTGGTGCCCATTTTCCCAAAAAAACATCGTTTAAGGCCTCAAAACGGCTCTGGGAGTTCAGGACCCGAAAAACTGTTAAAAATAGTAAACTATGCGAAAACTGAAAAATTGAAAGAAGTAATGGTGGGGGTGAAAGTGGAATAGGTGGGTGGCCACCAATATCCACCTGGATCATTCCTCCCC
>ML818987.1:0-17060 GCA_009831015.1 Picea engelmannii | reverse complement strand
AGGGTTTGGCTCGATCTTGATAGATCAAGTTTATCTTGGGTCTATGATAAACCTGGGTTAAGTGGGATATTTTGTAGTGGTGATTTGAGTGCAGAAAGAGGAATGGCGAGTTCTTCTAGAAACGAGATAAAGAAGTTCAACGGTAAAAACTTTGAGCTATGGAAGCTGAATATGGAGGACCTTCTTGTAGACAAAGAACAATGTATCGTTGTGGACACTAGTACACAACCAACTGGTACACATCCTATTGGCACATAGACGACTGGTACACAACCTACTAGTGCACAAAATACTAGTACACCACCTACTGGTATGTCGAAGGAAGATTAGGAGAAGTTGGACAGGAGAGAAATGAGTACCATTAGACTCTACCTGGAAGATTCAGTGTTGTTGAATGTCTCAAGAGAATCTACAACCAAGGAACTATGGGATAAGTTGGGGAATTTGTATCAATCAAAGTCCCTGGTAAACAAGTTGTTTCTTCGAAAGAAGTTGTATCGTCTTAGGATGGAAGATGGAGATTATGTGATAGAACATCTAAATTCCTTTAATACTCTGGTAAGTAAACTTGGCTCTATTAATATTACGATTGTAGAGAAAGATAAGTGTATTAATTTGTTATGTTCTTTGCCAGACTCTTGGGATAATCGGATTGTAGCAATAGGTAGTACCACTCAATCTACATTGAAGTATGAGGATGCAATTGCATCCTTGTTATCTGAAGAGATGAGGCGAAAAAGAATGGATGGTCACAACATAGATGCTTTATTTATAAGAGGGCGTACCCAAGACAGGAACCCTGGTAAGCCTTCTGGGTGGATATCTAAATCTACAGATAGATCTAAGTCTCCAGAAAAATCTTTGAGGAAATGTTGGAAGTGTGGTAAAATAGGGCATTATAAGAAATATTGCAAGTCTAAGAAGGTTTAAAAACCAAAGGGATCTAATAGTACCTCTTTCACAGAGGTGAAAACCTCCACTGAAGAAGGAGGTGATGTTTATCTAGAATCTACAAGTACACATGCAGACCATGATGTATGGTTGATCGACTCAGGTGTGTCATACCATATGACTCCTCACATGGAGTGGTTCTCTGAATATGAAAAATATGATGGTGGTGATGTATTCCTAGGAGATGACTCAACAAAAAAAATCTTGGGACATGGAAGAGTTAAGTTGCTTCTAAAAGATGGAAGGATTAGAACTCTCCCTGAGGTTTTGCACATTCTAAAACTAGCCAGGAGCTTAATATTTGTAAGAAATATGGAAGATGCATGAGTGGATACTATATCTGGAAAGGGCACTTGCAAGATGGTATGAGGAGCAATGGTGTTGATGAGGGGAGTTCGGTGTGGAACTCTGTACAAGTCGTTGGGACCCACTTATACTAATGGGTGTAATAGTTATGTTGTCCCTGAGCAGATAAATAAAGGAGATAAGACCAATACTGTCCCAAAAAACAAGACCATGCCGTGGCATAAAAAACTGGGGCATATTAGAGAAAAGGGACTGCGAACACTACATGGTAAAGGTATGGTTGAAGGTATGTCTAATTGCACTCTGGACTTTGATTTCTGTGAACATTGCATATATGGTAGACAGAATCGAGTAAGATTCCCATCTGGTGCTACAAGAGCAAAGGGGATCTTAGAGTTGATACACAATTATGTGTTTGGACCTGTTATTGTTCCATCCCTAGGTAAATCTGTGTATTATGTTTCATTCATAGATGATTTTTCAAGGAACACATGGATTTATTTTCTTATAAATAAATATGAGGTATTTGATGAATTTAAAGAGTTCAAGGCTTTGGTAGAAAATCAGACAGAGAAGAAAATAAAGGTAATGAGAATAGATAATGGTGGAGAATTCTATGGAAATGAATTCAAAAAATTATGTAAGAAGTGTGGTATAGCAAGGCATAAGACTACTCCATACACTCCTTAGTAGAATGGATTTGCAAAAAGTATGAACAAGACACTGATGGAAAAAGCAAGGACAGTGCTTAGCGGTGTCGGGTTAGGACAAGAATTATGGGCAGAAGCAGTGGGTATAACATGTTACCTGGTCAATCGATCACCTTCATCAGTGTTGGATGATAAAACTCCACACGAGGTATGATCTAGAAAGAAACTCTCTCTTCAACATCTTAGAGTGTTTGGTTGTGATGCTTATGTGCATGTTCCAAAGGAAAATAGAAGTAATATGGATAAAAATGCTAAAAAGTGTATCTTTATTGGTTATAAAGATGGTGTAAAAGGTTATAGGCTTTGGAACCCAGAAACCAAGAAAATTGTTTATAGTCGAGATGTTGTTTTCAAAGAGGTAAAAGATGTGTCCAAACAAGAATTCCTACCAATGCAAGACGAACCTAAGAAAATAGAGCTTAAGTTGGATGATGCAAAATATGAATCATCTGAAGAAGAGGAAGTAGAAGAAGAAGAAGAAGAACCTCATACCCCAGTATTGAGGAGATCAGTGAGAGATAGATGGCAACCAGAAAGGTATAGTCCACCTGATTTTCATTCCAATTTTTCTTTATCTATTACTGATGATGGTCCCAGAACTTTTAGGGAAGCAGTGAATTCAGAGGATAGTAAACTCTGGAAGAAGGCCATGGTTGAAGAAATGGATTCCTTGGATAAGAATGAGGCATGGGATATATTTGAGTTTCCTGCTGGAAAAAAATTGGTTGGTAGAAAATGGTTGTTCAAGAATAAGTTTAATTCACATGGTAAAGTGGAGAAATAGAAAGCTTGGTTAGTAGCAAAAGGTTATTCCCAGGTAGAGGGAATTGAATTTGGTAAGATTTTTTCTCATGTTTCTAAGTTAACTTCTATTAGATTTCTTTTATCTACTACTGTTTCTTTTGATCTTGAAGTGGAACAGATGGATATGAAGAGAACATTACTTCGTGGGGATCTGGAAGAAGAAATCTACATGAAGCAGTGATAAGGATTTGTAGTGAAGGGAAATAAAGAGTTGGTATGTAAGCTAAAGAAGTCACTATATCGTCTGAAGCAATCACCTAGGATGTGGTACCAAAATTTTGACACATACATCCTTGGATTGGGATTTGTAAGAAGCAGGGATGATCACTGTGTATATTCCAAGTAGGTTGGTAATCACTTTATTTATGTAGTGTTGTATGTTGATGACATGTTGTTGGTAGGAAATAACATGGATGTTATCAAGGAGGTGAAATCACAACTATCCTCCAAATTTTACATGAAGGATCTCAGTGCTGCTAACTTCATTCTGGGAATGGAGATTAAAAGAGATCATGCAAATAGGAAACTCTAGTTGAATCAGAGAAAATATGTTGAGACAATATTTCAGAGGTTTAATATGCATGGAAGTAAACCAGTCAAGGTTCCTATTCCTATAGGTGTAAATTTATGTGTATATCAGTGTCCCAAGACACAGGAAGAAGAAGAGGACATGTCCCATGTTCCATATGCCAGTGAAGTTGGTAGTTTGATGTATGCAATGGTCTGTACTAGACCAGACATTGCACATGCAGTGGGAGTTTTGAGTAGGTATATGTCAAAACCAGGGAAGGAGCATTGGACAACAGTAAAGAGGGTCTTCAGGTATTTGCATGGAAGTACCAATTATGGATTGTGCTACCAAGGAAAACTAGGATTGGACATAGTGGTCGACATACATGGATTTGTTGATGCAGACTGGGCTAGAGATCTGGATCACATAAGATCTACAAGTGGGTATGTGTTTAACCTATTTGGAGGAGAAATCAGTTGGATGAGAAAAATACAGGATGTAGTGGCACTTTCAACTACAAAAGCTAAATACATGGAAACCACTCATGCAAGCAAGGAAGCAGTATGGTTACAAAGATTGTATTCAGGTATTGGGTTGGTACAACAAGCAGTGAGATTAGATTGTGATAGTCAGAGTGTAATATTCCTGGCAAAGAACTCAACTTATCATTCGAAGACAAAGCATATTGATGTTAAGTATCACTTTGTGAGAGACATGGTTGAGGAAAAGAAAGTGTTGCTGGAAAAGGGTGACACTTTGAAGAATGTTGCAGATTCATTGACAAAGTCTGTAAGAACAGAAAATTTCTCTTGGTGTAGAGTAATAATGGGAATTGTTTCCCTAGATTGTTGACTATATAATATTAGGACCCCTAGATGAAAATAAAACAACAAATGGGAGAATGTCGAGTATGTGTTATATTCTTTGCATGTGTGTGTGTGGGTGTGTCATATTCGACAACTGCATTTGCATTCGACAATGTTTTTTGGGCGGTTTTTGCTATTTTTAGCGCTTTACTAAAAATAATCTCGTTTTAGGGATTAGGGTTTTGGTATCTACAGAATATATAAAAACATTGTATATATTATATAGTGAATGGTGAAATTCGATATAATGAATATAAGAAAGGTTTTCTTGGTTGAGGGTTTCTAGTATAAAATCTCTGTGTACTCTGTGTATGAACCATTGATTCAATTATGTTTTGCTTAAGAATCTATATGCATTTCTTTACTTCACAGGTTTAAAGCTTACAGAGATAAAGGGGTAGAGTTATTGAATACTCTATGAGTAGAAGTTATACAAGGAGTGCATCGAGCAAGAGAATGCCAGGAGGGTGAGAATAATTTCTTTTGAAGAAATACTTTGGATCTAAGTTTGACAAAATCCGAGAAATGCAAGGAGTGTGCGGGAGATTGAAATCATCAAGGAAATGAAGATCAGAAGAGATAACACTTTTCAGAAGAGAAAGCGAGACCAAGGGTTGATTCCACAAGTATAAGTTCGAAGGCTGAGATCTTTGAATGACTAGTAATCTTTTAAGTCAGAAGATCATAGCTCAGGAGAGTTAGCACCAAAGGATTTGGTCGAGACTCATTAAGGAGATGAACGAACGACATCAAATCTTTGAAGAAGAAGCGTCGATATCCGACAACTGTTGGATCAAGAGAAGTTGCGAGGAGGATAAAGGTGAGAGTCATTCAACTCTCAAAGCCCAGGAGGAATGGGAGTCATCGATTCAGAAGAGATATGAACCGACGATTCATTTCATGGGATCAAATATCAAGATGTGGGAGGACAAAAGTCCTTCGTTTTCAATGTTGCGACATGTGAAATCATGATTCGATCGCAATCGTAGATCGTGGGAGGATCTGGACCATCTGATAAGATTTTAGATAGGAGAGAACGTGCACAGGAGGATGTCATATCTGGACCATTGGGTCTGAGCATGTGGACTGACGGTCATTGGATCCGGAGGATGGTGCATGAGAGAAGTTATGAAATGATCAGAACTGTCCATCATCAAAGAAAACAGGTAGCAGCAGATCCGGGGTGTTCGTGGAACCGAACACCAGAATATTTGCAAGGAGTAGAAGAGTAAACTCGCGAAAGGGAAGTTCGATAAATCATCCAAAACTTCCATCGAAAAGGACATGTGGTGAGCATGCAACATTTCCCTAACTCATTGTGGAAGGAAGTCAAAGGGTGGATTTTTTGAAACTTGTGAAACATGAAATTGCAAAAGGAATCTGAGTCGTTGGATCGAGTCAGGTTGTGGGCCATCGATCCTAATTATCAACATTTTGGCATTTTGGGTACTAGGGGTTCAAAGGAGAGAACCATACAAAATCATGAGTCGTAAATTTTCAACTTCACGAAGGAGGAACGTGGACCATTGGATCATGGGACAGTGAGGACCATTGATTTGACATGGGAGGATTTCGGAATTTCAGGTACTGAAAGATCTGAGGTGAGAATTATTTCGACTTCATGAGCCATGAAGTCCCGAAATGCTTTTAGGTTTGGCCCCAGGTCATAGCGGGGGGCTAATATGGACATAGGCTAAGGTAGGAGCTAGCAAGCGCTAGGCTCTTATTTCAGATTTCAAGGTTTAGAGGAATTGGACAACATTGCATTGAAAGTACCAAAATCACAAAATTGCAATATGATCATAACCATCGATCAAGAGGAGCGAAGAACCATAGATTGGTCAATCAAGGATTCCGGAAATAGGGGTCAGGGGTGGCTCTCATGCAGAAGTATTGAAGTCCCAAAATGTAAAGCACCTTTTGACAAGGTGTGTGGTCATCGTCGATGGTCACTTAGGGGGGAATCTTGTGCCTTGTGCTTGTTCATGCAGGTGGGGTTTCAATAGAAGGACCTGTGAATTTGTTGAAGGTTCTAGAAAGAAACTAAAGAGCCATTTTGGCTCATCAAGAGTTGAAGAACGATCCTTAGACTGAGAGGTCAGTGGACCATGCCGAGGTAGAGGTAGGGGGTTTGCATCATGTGGTATCAGAGCACAACATTTTTCTACAGATTGTAGACAAAGGTGAAGGAAGAGAAGAATATAGTTTGATACCATCATATGGTATCAAAGAAGAATTTCGTCTGAATATTTCAGGCAAAAAGGATTGAAGGATAAATTTTGGTAACATCTAGTGGTATCAGAAACAAAGATTCATATGTATGCGGCAGGTGAAGGAAGAAAAGTAGTGATATTTTGTGAAAAATTTGTTGCATGGATGCAACAACCAAATTTTAAACAGTTGGGTAAGGTATGGGAGAATATGGAGATGTTCACAGATGTAGAGTAATCCATAGACTTGCCAGGAGAGCAGGTAGAATGTGGAAATGGATACTAAAGGCCATGAGCGTGGTCGAAGAGGATACCAAAAAAAGAAGAACAATATAGATATGGACTTGGAGTTCAATAAGATAAGAACCAAAATGAAAAAGCTTTCATTTGAAATGTAGAGGGATGAAAAAGTGCATTTCATATATGAATGGACCATGAAAAAGAGAGTGAAATGGACAGTAATGGAACTATTGGCCAGAGGATAGTGAAGGATGATGAGAAGGTGGCCGAGGCATATTGAAAACCTCAATGAAACAAAGGAGGAACTGATTCACATATATGAACCAAAAGTTGGGAGAAATCTCAGCGACGAGGAGGAGAAGAGATCAGATGAAGATCTCATAAACTGTGAGGTGGATGGAAATGGACTTTCAAGTTGCCAAGTGGGAAATGGAAAGAGACCAAGTGGAGATCTCTTATAATTCTAGAGGAGAAATGATGAAATTTCATATTGCTAGGAGGGCAATGAGATGGGATCAGTTGATCTCATAGACTGTCAGGTGGGTGACAGAAAATTTCCAAATATCTAGGTGGGCAGGGAGAAAGAGATGAGACTATCTGAAAGCCGTGAGAGATCATAAGTGAGTTCATTTCAAAGAGGAGTGCTGATAGATGGATATTCATGTGGGTTTGGAGACCATGTGAATGAAGATGATGAGAAGTTAAAACTTCTATCATAGAGGAGGAGGATCAAATGAGCATTCTGATCATTGGGGGAATTCAGGTATTCCTACCATGAATCCCAGTTGAGGCTAGGGAGTGTGTTGCAGATGTATAAATAGAAGAACGATAGCCATCAGAGACTATCAAAGAGGAGCAGAAGGAGCAGATATTGATGTCTTCCCTAGCAGAAAAAGAGGAGATATCCAAATTCAACCTAACAGAAAAAAATAAAAGAGAATTTAGATAAATTACTCACTCAATGGGAGAAGGAGTTGGATATGTTGGAGGATTGGTTGAACAATCCAGAACCAGCAGATGGCTACCGACAGACATTCATGCAAATTTTGGGAGATGAGCATTCAACAAAGTTTCTCAAAATTTTCAACCAGGAAGATGAAACAGAGACGACTGTAGCACTGGAGCCTACAACAGAAAGAGAAGCAAACAACATAGACCTTGTTGATTTGTATGAGAAATTTGAAGCCCTACAGAGAAGGGAAATGGTGAAAAAATTGCACACCCAATAGGCTAAGTTGGAAACATATGGAGGAGCGTACCAGCCTTAGGGGAAGTTGGAAGAAGCTGCAAATAGGCCAGTAAGAGAAATGGCAGAAGCTAATTTGTCAGAAGATGTGATTGAGAAACAATTCATTTAAGAGGAGACTGCAGAACTAGAGTCTGTAGTAGAATGGAAACTCAATGCCACAAGGGGAGATAAAAATAGCATGGGAAATAGATTATATCCACCCACTGATAAGTAGGAGGAGTTGCAACAGAGAAGACTGCATAAGAAGAGCCACCCACTTGAGAAACTTGAAAAAGTAATAGAAGAAATAAGAAAGATAATTTTGAGGTCAATAGAGGAAGTCAACAAAGGGAACATGAGTAGAAGAGAGCTTGCCATGGTAGCATGGAAGAAGAAGAAGAATATGCAGAAGCAACAACAAAAACATCATAGCTGGAGAGGAGCAAGAGGACAGCTCCAAAAGAGGATTTGGGATCCAGGTGGATCTCAACATTGGGGAAGAGGAGCTCATGAAAATGAGCTCATGTTTTTCCTAGCAGGGGAGTATGATGCAGGAGCATCACTCCACATCAATAGTGCACTAGCTTTCCAACACATCAACGCGCATTTCAGGAGAAAGAGAGGCATTGAACCTCTCAGATTTTAAATTTGAAATTAGATCCCATGAGGATTTGTGTTGTAATGATTTTAATGTCAAGCCATTCCTTTGTACAAGTAGTGGTTGAATTGAATTAAAGAGGTTTCTTGTAGTAGGCCTAGGTCCTATTCAGGCCTGCATAAAACTTTATGAAACCTTCAATGTAATTATTGAGGGTAGGTGAGAGAGGACGATCTCACAGAGCCCCTCTTTTGTAAAGAGATCTTGTATCAGATTTCACAAGGAATATAGGGCATAGAGGGCAGAGCGAAGATAGAGAGAGAGGTCTAGGTAGAAAGGCCTCATGAGGGAGAAATATTTATGAGAAAGAGCTAGAGAGAACTGAGACTTGTTACAGTCCAGTTTATGTAAATCATCTATATAGACACACATAGATAATAGAAAAAGAAGTTTTTCCTGCATATTGTTGTTCATGTGTTTATGTGTTTCGTGAATGAATGTTGTAGATGTATGGTAGGTTTTCATTTACAGTAGGAAGACAGATTTCTCTATCTCTGTTGAGTTTTTGAATCATTTTGGGTTCTTTAGGCTGTGCAAGGAGTGCACAAATGAACATTTGAAGTTCTGTAGCCAACGTAAGGAGTGAACATATGAACTCTGAGGAGTAAGAAAGGATATGCTAGGAGGGAACACTAGAAGGATTCACAAACTAAAGGAGGAACCTCAAGGTTACTAAATACCTTAGAGCGAAGATTGTCTAGAGAAGGCACAGAGAGATAGAACCACTAGAGGTTCTATAGAGTTCTGTTAGGTGGGCATCGAGCAAGTGCAAGGAGTGCACTAGAGAACTCCATTTCAAGTTCAAAGATAAGGGGAATATTGGGAGAAGACACTTACAGAGTTACTGAATACTCTGTAGGATCATCAAAGTGTGCTTGAGAATAAGTTGCCAAGGGGGAACTTATATCCTTTCTAGGAGAGATAAAGGGGTAGATTTACTGAATACTTTGTGAGTAGAATATTTGCAAGGAGTGCATCGAGCATGAGAATTCGAGGAGGGTGAGAAGAATTTATTTTGAAGAAATCCTTCGGATATCAGTTTGACAAAATCTCATAAATGCAAGGAGTGTGTGGGAGATTGAAATCATTTGGAAATCAATCTCAAAAGAGATAACACTTTTCAGAAGTGCAAGCAAGACCAAGAGTTGAGGCTGTAGGGAGAATTTTGAAGGCTAAGACCTTTGAACGATTATAAATCTTCTAATTCATATGATCATAGATCAGGATAGTTAGCACTAAAGGATTTGGACAGGACTCATTAGGGAGTTGAACGAACGACAAAGAATATTTGAAGAAGAAGCATCAATAACCGACAGTCATCGGATCAAGAGAAGCTATGAGGAGGATAAAGGTGAGAGTCATTCAACTCTCAAAGCCTAGGAGGAATGGGAGTCGTCAATTCAGAAGAGATCTGAGTTGGTGGTTCATTTCGCGGGATAGGATATCGGGAGTTGGGAGGACATAAGTCCTTAGTTTTCAAAGTCGCGACATGTGAAATCATGATTTGATCACAACAGTAGATCGTGGGAGGCTCTGGACCATCTGATCAAAGTCCAGAAAGGAGATAATGCACACAAGAGGAGATTAGATCTGGACCATTGGATCTAAGCATGTGGATCGACAGTGTTTGGATCTAGAGGAAGGTGCACGAGATAAGTTCTGAAACGATCACAATTGTCCATCATCAAAGTGGACAGGTGGCAGTAGATCCGAGGTGTTCGTGGAACCAGATACCGAATGATTTGCAAGGAGAAGAGGAGTAAACTCACGAAAGGGAAGTTCATGAAATCATCTGGAGCATCCATTGAAAAGGACATGTGGAAAATAGGAAGCATTTCATTGACTCACTGTGGAAGGAATTCAAAGGGTGGATTTTTTGAAACTCGCGAAACATGAAATCATGAAAAGACTTTGAGTCATTGGAACAAGTCAAGCTATGGGACATCAATCCGAAGCATCGACATTTAGGCATTTCGTGTACCGAGGGTTTGAAGGAGAGAATCATCCCAAAATCCTGAGTCGCAAAGTTCTAACTTTATGAAGGAGGAACGTGGACCATTAGATCACAACACAGTGAGGACCGTTGATTTGATGCGGGAGGATTTCAGAATTTCAGGTACCAGAAAATATGTGGTGAGAAGTCTTCCGACTTCATGAGTCACGAAGTCCCGAAATGATTTTAGTCTTGGCCCCAGGTCATAGAGGGGGGGTCATATGGACAGAGGCCAAGGTAGGAGCTAGCAAGCGCTAGGCTCTTATTTTGGATTTCTAGGTTTGGGGGAGTTGCAAAACATTACATTGAAATTCCCAAAATCGTGAAATCGCAATACAATCGCAGTCGTTGATCAAAAGGAGCGAAGGACTGTAGATTGGTCAATTGGGGATTCGAGAAATAAGGGTCAGTGGTGGCTTGAACGCAGAAGTCCCGAAGTCCCGAAATG
Source organism: Picea engelmannii (assembly GCA_009831015.1). Lineage (NCBI taxonomy): Eukaryota > Viridiplantae > Streptophyta > Pinopsida > Pinales > Pinaceae > Picea > Picea engelmannii. Next base: position 6,135 of record ML818987.1, on the reverse strand, counting down.
TGAAGCACATTTTAACAAGGCGTATGGTCACCTTCAGTGGTCACTTGGAGGGGAATCTTGCACCTTGTGCTTGTTCACACAGGTGGGGTTTCAACAGAAGGACCTATGGATTTTTTGAAGGTTCCAGCAGGGAACTAAAGAGCCATTTCAACTGATCAAGAGTTGAAGAATGATCCTTAGACTGGGAGGTCAGCGGAACCTGCTAAGGTAGAGGTAGGGGGTTTTCATCCATCATCCCTCCCCCCTTAGGAAGCAATGGTATCCATTGCATTGATTTCCTAGGGAATAGGGGAAAGTGTTTGTTGAATCTTAATCTTTGTGAGATGTGTTCCTTGCTAGATAAGTTATGTTGCTTGGTCTAGAGAAGGCTATCATGAAGTTGTTGTTGGAGGGGTTGAATATGTTCCACCGACCTATTGTCTCTAGGCTTGACATGGAATTGTGTAGGGACCATTGCATATGAAGAAACAATATCTCATTTATCTTCTGCAATCTTCTTCTACTGGATAGAAGGTACTAAGGATGTAGTGGTTGTAGTCTCTTTATGTGTATCCTTTGAACACATTTTTAAGAGGCTGAATTTTGCAGTATGAGAGATTACCTTGTGACACTCTTTTGGTGGAACAGTAGTCGGAACTACCTCTGGTATCCTGTAGATATGACCCCCTAGAGTAATAATGACACTACGAGGTCAATACTCATAAGCAACATGATGTTTCCACATATATAGTTGGACCCAAAAAACATCACACACATCAAGTGGGGAAACATCACATACTACCTCATCCTTGAAGGGTTGGATGCCATAGGATAGGTGGCACTATTGGCTGACACGAAGATCTCATCCCTAGTGAAGACACCCAATGTTGTATGGTTATGGGTGTGGTGTTGTCGACAACCCCAACTATTTGACGACCTCATATTAGATGAGGTTATTATTGCTTCTTATATCAACAATGAAATGAAATGGGGTCCCCTTCAACCACATCTTTGAATGGAGGAGGAGCTCCCCCTCTTCAGGATTTGTTGGTTCTTTTGGTTGAATTGTTGCGGTCATGAAAATAGTAATGGGGTATGCATAATGATCTATCTTTTTTCATTATTTTCTGGATCATATTCTGAATCAAGGTTCATCTCCTTGTATTTGATCTCGGCCACCAATGAAGTTTTTGAGCGACATTCATCAGTGTTGTGCCATGGGATTTTGTGGAATATGCAACACTTCCCAGTGTCATTCTTCATATTTACCTTACCCTTATTTTCCTATGTATTTCACTATTTAGCAGGATGTTGTTGGTTAGGGTCATATTTATCGTTCTTTGGTTGTTGCATATTTGTAGACCCAAACTCCCATTTTTTCTGGTGCCCACATTTCTGTTCAATTTTTACAGCATATTGATAGGAATCTTCGAGTGATGAGATATTTAGGAAATCCATGTTAGTTTGGATGTACCTATGCAGATCCCCAAGGTATTTTAGAACCATATGTTGCTCATAGTCTTTGATGCCCAACTTGCTACGGAAGGTATGGAAAATATTTGTGAACTCTGACATTATTTTTCCCTTCTCTTTCCACAATGTGCTCCATATCATGTATTGGTCTTCATAGTTATCAGCAGGGTAATATTTTTCCTTGACTGCATCCACAAAAAATTCCCAAGTGGTATCAACCCCATATATTTCATATTCCTCCATGGAACTTTTATCCCAGTAAGTTTCCCACCAATGTTTGACATGGGGGGGAGCCTTGAGGGGTGTGAAGGTGATCTTTTCCCTCTCGAAAAAATTGTGAATAGACAAATAACCTTCTAGCATATTTAACCATTTTTCTAGGGCATCTGCATCTATCTGACCTTCAAATATGGAAATATCAATGTTAAATTATACCTTGAAGGGAAAATCTCTTCCAAAGTGGTTTTTTGATGAAGATGTGAATGTTTCTATCATAAGGCGTTGAAGAATGTGGGAAAAATTCTCCATCATTTTGTCCCTCTGTTGTGCGAGAGCTTTCTCAAGCAATAGGTTAATAGAATTTTTTTCTCCATCGTTTTTATTTTCTTCCTCCATGGAGGGTTTCTTGGGCGTGCGAGAGTGCTTTTCCTCAAGAGATACAATATCAAGACACAACTTTATATACTCATATCTCGTCCGGGACATGGACTAAAAAATGATAAAGAGAATCCTTCTCTAATACCACTGATCTAGATTATTTTGGGAATGAAAGGAAAGAAAATATATTACAATGAAATCCACATAAATATTTCTAGAAACAGAGAAATACAACAATGCATTATTTCTATTAATGAAATAAATGAACAAATACTGTAAAAATACAGAGTGAAATACTTGCGAGAATGGTGGTAGATTTATCTTTGAGAAGAGATGTGATGGTTATTGATCCAAAAAGATCTTTTAAATGACTATTGTTGAGTTATCAAGCATGTTTTGATTAACCAATTAGGAATCTTAATGAAAGAGGAAGAAGATATGAGAAGTTATCAGAGCCATATAAATATGTACAGAACTAAAATGAAGCATAAAAAGAAACAAACCATAACACCAATGTGATAACGAAGTTTGGAAATCTCACCTACGTCTCCGAGCCTTTGTCTTAGTGGGTGAGGATTTCTTATTTATGTTCAAATCTCAATACATACATCACAATAGTGCAAAACGGTTACAAAAATGATCTAATCTTGTTCTCCGAGATATTAATAACCCAACAGAATAAATGACACTCAAATCAGATGACTGGAGCTCCCATAAATGGCCCGCAAAGGTGTGCTCCTCAACAGCTTCCCTGTATAAAAATGGCTTTGGCTTGGAAAATATCTAGCATCAATCTTCATTGAATATCTTCCATGGCCTCAATAAGGCATGGTTTATATATATCTAAAGTTGGTAACCACCTCCCAACTTCCCCCCAATATTTGGCCTAAAAAATGTCCCAATATCCCCCAATATTAGCCAACAATCTTCAATAACAAGAATAAAATCAATAAAAATCACTATTATATGGTCAAATAACCCTCTTTTGCAACATTATTGGGATAATTCCCTCTAGTTCGGGTGCACGCCCCCTTCTCATGGTCAAATGAGATCAATATGGCCAAGTGTTAGCCCCCTAAGGGCTGCGCGCTAGCCCTTATCTTGAAACTCAGGTTACATGTCAACTTTTGATAGGAACGAGTCCCAAAACTAGGCACCTAGGTTGTGGTTACCACCCTGGGTATTATGCCATCGAGTGCGCCTTATACATGGCCCTCTCTCCTGTAGTATAGTTTTGAGTAGTCGCATGGTTGTCAAAATCGCAGTGCCGAAACCGAGGGCTACTCTACTACCTGTCTGCCAAAGACCAAGGATAGATACCATGGTTACATGTGGTGGTCACATGGAAATTTGCGTCGAGGGTTGGGGGCTAGGCCCCAACCCTTTTCCGCCCAATCATACCATTTATTTCAAAATAAATATCAATAAACCCATATATATACCAAGGTCCAATGGTGGGCGAGTTGGTAAACCTGAACTTGCCAATTCACTTGCCATGTGGGAGAGGTCTTTGGTTCAAATCCCAAGTTCTCCATAAAATTTTGCAATGAAACAGAACAATACCTGGGTGCCACGTGGCAGCCCATGTTTGGCACCCCTCCATTCGCTGATTTCTAATGCCACATGTCATTTTTCTATTCTTCCATCTTTCAATGTTGTACCCTTCCACATGTTTTCCCTATCATCATCTGTAACCTGCCATGTGTCACCGTATAGACGTGGCACTTCAGTTGTACAGGCATGCCATGTGTCACCCTTTTAGTGGTGACAAGTGTCACCTCCTAATTGGTCCACCTATACCTTCCATGTTAGTAGTCCATTATGCCCTGCCATGTCATATGTACGACCTACTTCCACGTATCACACTTCCACATTAGCATGATGTCATGTTGACGTCAGTGTTGACTTTTTCCTTGTTGACCTCTTTGACTTTTTGCATGTTTGACAAAACAAACAAAATGTGATATGAGGAGCATATGACGTCTGTTTGAGTCTGTTCAAGTTATGTTGGGTTTGTATCAATGAGGCCTACAAACACATCCGGTTTGAAGCCATTATTAGAACTTTGATTTTTGGGCCTTTCTAAGCCCTATCACGCTCATCGATCCGATTATAGATCAGCTATGCTCACTCCTAAGAATATGAGTACAATGAGGCTCTGAGGGAATTTTTACAATAAACATGATTTTTGAAACCCTGGAAATCCAAAAACTTAACCCTATGAGATGAAGCATCAAAAGTCACATGGGCCATGTTGGGGTAAGTTAGTACATCAACTTCCCAGGGTGGTAACTTTTGCATACGATCTTTGTTTTAGGCGTGTGATAGCCTGTTGGAAAGGTAGTTTTTAGAGCTGCACATTGGTTCTCAAAATCCAATTTGGTTAACATTTTAACTATGGAAAGCCCAAAAAATGTTGTTTAGGGCCTCAAAACGGCCCCAGAAGTACAAAAAGATGTATTGAGATGAAAAATGCCAAAATAATCCAGTTGGACTAGATGGGTGGCCAACAATATCCACCTAGATGTTGTGTAGGGATTCAAGATATCCTGAGAAGTGCAGAACCCATAATTACAAATAAGTGTCCCCATTACAGAGAAACGTGTTGAACTGAAAACTGTCAAGATGATCCAGTTGGAATTTGGAACAAGTGGGTGGCCACCAATATCCACCTTGATCAATTTATTTCCAAAAAAATATTGTACAACCTTCTTTTAAGTTAGAGTATTTAATTAATTAATGACTTTGACTCTTTCAAGATCATTATAAACTCATTTCTTACTAACTATATACCCCAATAATTTCCTCTCGGAAACTATAAATAAAAAATATTTGGATTAAGGGAGAGCCCATATAATATACATCTTTCAAAGACTTGTATTAAATGATTTGTATATTCTTCTCTTACCTTGGAATGGATAGTGATATCATCTTCATAATAAGCGATAAACTTCCCTATTATATCTTTAAAAGCATGATACATGGCTCTTTGAAATTTACCTCCAAATTATTTAGGCCAAAAAGCACACAAACATAAGTATACGTCTCCCACGGTGTTATGAAGGTAGTTTTAGGCATGTCCTCTTCTGCAACTAATACTTGATTATATCCTGAAAAAAAATATAACATGCACATACAAGTTGATCCAGTAACTTGTTGAAGCAAAAATTCCATGTTAGGCAGAGGGTAGTTATCTTTAATACTTGCTTTATTGAATTACTTGGTTTGAAAGTTATTTTGAGTGATTGATAGGAAAAATTATTCCAACTTTCTTCAAGTTCTCCAGTTTCATCTTTACCAAGGGCTTCAACTTTGGATTTATTATTCTGAGATTTTGTTTAAATGGATTAGATCCCTCTTTAAATGGTATGACATGTTGGAATATTTATTGGTCATATGCCCTGATATCATCATATGTCCATGCAAAAACATCAAAGTTTTCTTTAAATAATATAGTATATTGAACAATTTCTTCTGCAGTACAATCAATCCCAAGATTCGCATATTCATGGGAGCTTTCTATTCCAATGTTTGTCTTCTATGTTCCTTTCACTTTTCGTAAATATTATTCTTCTTTTAAAATTTTGGCTTGAACGTCTATTGTAAACAAGGAATTGGGTTTGATATGATGTTTTGGAGAATCTGCAACATTACTGTTACTTTCTTCAAGGCCATCCTCATTAGGAAGGAAATTATTCAACTCTTCATCATTCTCAAGTACTTGGAGATATTCTTGATTATTAGGAACTGAGGGTATGGAAATTATTTTTACTTGAAAAGCATTCTTATTATGGATATCATTTGGATTAAACAATGATGTAGAAAGTGCCAAAGGATATTATTTTTGTTTTTGTTCTCTAGAAAAAAAAGATATGTTAAATGAACTGAATGATTCCATTAGTTCATTTACTCTTTGAACATAAAGTTTTAATCTTTCCTTTTAGATTTTGTATTTTTGAGTTACTTGGTTTATAACCACTTTAGAATAACTATTTATAATCAAATGTTCAATTTTTATTTCTAATGCCAAGATCATCCCCTGAATCAATGCCTCATATTATACTTTATTGTTTGTGCACTAAAAAT